>DWLS01008042.1:0-10218 GCA_018246255.1 Pachliopta kotzebuea | reverse complement strand
GTGTTGAGATCCACTATCGTGGACCCCCATTTTCATTTCATGGACCCCCAAATTTTTTTTCGCTGACGTAGACCCCTAGGGGTCGATATAGACCACTTTCAACCGAGCTACGGCCGTTTTGTACCAAGTGTAATGTAAAATCTATATTTACTTTGCAATTTTATATTCATTCGTTCAAATATTATTGTACTTCGTGAACAAATTAACTTATTTATCTATATACTTCTCTACTTAGTTCAGACAGTGTAGTTAACTTAGTGTAAATGAGATTCAAGTCCTTTTTTAGCTTTATATCTACTAAATTTGATACATTTCTTAAAGAACTTGATATTATACTAACTGCATATAAACGAGGTTCAAGTTAATCATATTCAAGTTTTTGCTTGTTTATGACTTTACGAGCTCCTCGATGCCGAGATGTCGGGGCAGTTGAGTTATCTTTACGGCATCTGTACCCCATCAGCTCCATGGAGCTTTGGAACGGGTGCAGATCCCGCCAGGGTCGGTAATCCCTATCAGTTAATATTATGTAAAGGGCACAACATCGTATCTCACGAGATTATCCAAGTGTATACAAGTTAAAGAAGTGCCGGCTAAGTGATTGGGCCGGCGGCTACATACAAAAGATTTTCTCGATATCCTTCTCTCATTTTTACGTGGTTCCCCACTCGCTATCTTCTTATGTACCTTAAAAAAAATTAGTTTACCTAAAAGTCCTCTAATTTCTCTAAACAAGAATATATAATACCATCAGGCGGTGAGACGATCAAGTTCACATGATGGTAAGTACGTTTGCTCATAACAACGAGACAGTTAAGTCTTATTACCGCAGTAATTTCACTACCATACATCACCAGTAAAGACAGTAATCTTCACACATTACTATTTGGTGATAGAAATATGAGCTGCGGAATCTACTTAGACGGTCTCCGGCAAAAGAGACCTACCACCAGTAAAGGAACGTACCATCAAAGTACCACCGCAGCTCTTATTACTACCTCATATAGTAATGTGCGAACATGTTTAATAAACAGTGCTGTATGCTAGTGAAATTACTGGGGTAACAATAATCAACACGAGTACCGCAATATGGTATACTTATTGACCTTGATGGTCTTTTAACCTTTACTTTGTTACGGGCAGGCGTATCACTTACCATTAAGTGAACGTCAACGTTAGCATCAATCATTATAAAGTGTGAAACAGTTTGATATTCATCTTCAATAAACTAACATTTGACCTCACTAAACTAAAAGTGGTAAGATAATGGTGAAGTTCGTGTAATCATTTTTTCTATACCACTAAGTTGGTAAACAAGCTTACGGACTGCCTGATGGTATTTTACAGGAGCAATGTTGCTTCTCTAGAAGAAGAGATAGAAGAGTTATAAAAGAATGGAAGACGAGGAATTGAAAGAAGGAAAGTATAAACAGAAATAAATACAAAAGAAACAGAGCATATAAAGAAAAGAGTAATAAAATCCCTAACCAACTTTGCGGGGGAAGGCGATAGAAAAAGAAATGTTGCTTCCCCACCAGCTCTCAGTCCAGGAGTCAGGGTTTATTTAGTGAACGAGCCCGCCTACGTAATGTATGTAGGTTGTGAGCGTGTCGCGAAGCCGTACTACAGCGTGGTCTTTGAAGGACAAAGGATTTTCCGATTTGTATAATCACTAAAGTAAGTTAAGTTGACCCACTAACAGCGCTCGAATGACCGACATACGATACTACAACGTTTTTAACTGACACGGATAAAGAATCGAATAGACCTTTACCCACAACATAAGGAGGAACGCTTAAAAATTCTTAGTCTATTAGACCCTTACATTTTTAATATTTAGATTCTTAATTAACCGTTACATTACTTTCTTTTCTAATTTAAATTCTAAGGGTCACATTACTTATTTATACAATAATCTGTAAGACAAGCTTTTTATCGAACCTTTTTCATTATTGGCAACTGTAAGAATTAAACTAAGTGAAACTCTTCTTATTAATCACAATAATTGCAACTTTATTTCTGTTAGATTTTTTTTGTCTTTCTCTTTGTTCTGTAATATTTGTTTAATATGTATTTTATTTGTGAAGACCTTTTATTGGTTATTTTTATTATTTAATATTATACCTACTTTGTGTAAACGGTTGTTGGTCTTCCGCAAAATAAATATGTATTTCGTCAAAAACCGAATCCATGAAATTGGCAGTTATAAATTGTTTGATTTTTGCTTTCTTGTCGTGACGAACAAGTCGTTCACCTAATGGTAAGTGATCTGGTGGTAGGTTTCTGATGCTACAGACCGTTTATGTAGATGCAAATATTACTGTGTTTAGTGAACGGTGATGTATGATAGTGAAATCACTGCAGCATAGAGACTTTACTAACGTCTCAAGTCGATGATCGCAATGTAGTGCTTACTTAGTTATATATAAAAACCACTAATTGGCTTCATGTGCTTAATTTATTAATAGAAAAAGTATTTAAATAAAATAAAGAAAATCACCAAAGATATCGATCTTTGTTAATTTTAAATATGACCAATGTAATAACTCGTATTGTTTACGTTGTAACTGACGGAGGTATGACATCTTTAATTAAGACACTCGTTAAGAGAAACCTCTAAATAAAATTTTTCATAATCTAAAACTCTACATTATAACAGTACTCTTATACCCTGCCCGAATATAATTAAAATATTATCCGGCCAAGACAATAAAAACCGGTTTTGGCTGTCGCGTTGGAGTCGTCAGTCTTTTATGGCGTAGTTAAAACGCCGTTACAACTTATCCTGATAAAATTGTGAAGTTAAAAATTACATCACGACGTATATAATATTTTATGTTGTAACGGAACGGTAAATTATTATGTTATTTACGTTTATACAGACCATGAAGTTTTTAATGATTATGTGTAATATTAAAAAAAGATTTAAGATGTAAAATAAAATTGTAAAATACTGCAACATTACAGTTAAATTTCTTCTTATACCTGAAGGTAATTAATTAAACGAGACAATTGCGTACATTTGAAGATTTAGATCAAAAGTTTTCGTTTTGACGTGTGACGCGAGTAACACGTGAATCGGAACGCAGCCAATCTGTCAAATGTCAAACTGTCATTGACAAGACGCGGTGAAATGGCGCGAAATGGACCACGTAAAATGATCTTTGACGCGGCGCTTCCGCGTACATATATTGATACATCGATTACTCGTTACAACATATTATTATTGTTGCTTTCATACAAAAGATATATATTACACTTTTATTATTTATTCATATATTTAAAGCTTTATTTACACACAAAAAAGATTCAATGAACTCCGGTCTGAGTAACGCTGTTCCTCTCAATGTATATTGTGATATATCTATATAGGTTTATTTATCCATAGTTTATATAAATGATGATACTGTGTTATGTATTATTTATTTGTATATGTTTATTCTTATATATTTAACTTAACTAAAATATGTGAATGTTTACAAATAGTTTTAAGTGAAGCGATATAGTTGCCCACAGCACAGGCTTGCCTAGTGTAGGACCATCGGTAATCAAATGTTTTGTATCTTTTTTTATCCTTATAAAATGAAATAAATAAATACAGATTTTGGACAACTTCCGGTTGGACGACCGGAACCGGAAGTACATATTTTTTTTTTGACGTTAAACATTTTACTTTAATACAGATTTAAAAAATATGCACCATTAAATTACTTGGTGACTCTTTGGTCATACTTCCGGTTGGCCGATTAAACCGGAAGTACATATAAATAGTAATTTTTATACGAGCAACATATTTATATAAGAATAATGTCAGAAATATGCATAGTTATGGTATTTAGTGACTTTCGCCTCCACTTCCGGTTGGCCGACCTGAACCGGATATGGCTATGAACCATCTCCATATCCAGCTCAATATTAATGCCAAGTTATATTTTGGTCGGCCTTACTTTTTGACCAGGGCGAGACCATACACACATATACACACGCTTGACTAAATCATAGTCAGTGCAAAATTGCCAAAAAGGCGGTTTAATGCCAAAAGACGTTTTCTTTCTATGTACCGAAGGGTTTAGCAGAGAACATAAATAAGGGTCATCATGTTCATATCTAAGATATAAATATGTTATATGTATATAATAAATATATTATAAATGTAATAAATATGATAAGGTCAATACATACATATATTAAAATAAGTACATACATATTAATTGTAGATGACATGAAATCTAAAAAAGGAGAAAAAGACTTTTATAAGGAGAAAAGGATTGTTTACGCATAATGTAGAAAAACAATTTTTTTTAGTAATTTTCCGTTGATGGTAGGTCTCTGTTTATAGAGACTGTCTAAGTAGGTTTTATTGCAGCCGAAAAATAGTACTGTGATAACATTACTGCGTTTTAGTAAAAGGGTGCTGTAATCTAGTGAAATTACTGAGGTCTCAAGGCGACGGGCGCAATGTGGTATGTAAACCATCTTAACCAGCGCTGTGTTATGGCCAAGCAGGTCACTCACCATCAGATGAACTCTTTGCTCGTCTCATCGTCCAATAAAAAAAAAGTTATCTCTTCATATCATCGCAGCATCTCATCAGTCTCATACTTAGCGTGCAGTTTTAATATAATTCGTATTCCGCAGTACACAAAAGTTTTTACTTTGAATTATAATAAAATGGAAACTTTTGTGTACAATACACAGAATGATGGTATGAAAACACAATAAAGAATGAAGTTTTATAAACTGTACCGCAGAACATTAAAAGCGTTGTGTGGAACAGCGTTAAGCGGGTCTCTCCGCCGTCCAGCTGTCGCCGGCCGCGCGATAAAAGCCACCACAACGGCGGGAATGTGTGATTGCGTCGCTTTCGCGGGGAACAAATCGTCCGCGCTGACAGATAAAATACAACGGCTGCGTTCGGAAACATGAAAACTTTTATTTTTAAATTACAATCGAATTAAAATAAATCAAAAAAGAGTTTTTATATTTATTTAGAACTGGATTTTTATAAATTATATCAATCATTGGATTGGATATTTATACCATTCTTTAATCTCTGATACCCTAGTACTTTTAGACGAGATACCACGTGCTTTCGACATCGATTCTCCTCCCCCTCTCCTTCCCTCCCCGCCTGTGCCCCCGTTCATTGGGGATGAATGAAAAGGAGATAATGATTTTGACTGTGAGAGACAAACAGCTCAGTAGCTCAAATATGGGACTTATTGCTTACAGGATTAGTTACATTTTCCAAAAAGGAGACGGGAAAATTTAAAAAAATTAGGCCGCCTCCTGAACACGTGAATTTGGCCTCCAACGTACCAGGCGGTCAGAAAACTGAAGTAGTTCCACGCGCCTCGATTTATTTTCAAATTTTCTTACTAGTTTCATCTATTTCTATATATCAAATAAGTAGTTACATTTGATCAAAAATAAATAAATCTATTGATGATGATGGTATGGAGCTCATTTATTTAATTTTTTTATCAAGATCAACAGTACCGTATTATTAAATATACTCTGTAAAACTCTAAACAGTGGACTGCTGCAGGCAGAAATGATGAACAAGCGAATTAATTTATATATATATTTTTTATTCGTCGAAGTAATGAGTTTTTTTCTTATTTATTTATATATAAAAACTTTTTGTTTTTACATTCTAATGCTATAACGATGCTAAACCATATGGGTATATGACGACATTACCAGAACGTTACAATCATTATTTACATATATATTCATATACACATCCAAATATGGATTTCTATTTTAGGAAATAACCTATTAATTTACTTTGCAATCTCTCGGATATATATTATATATGTAGGATGAAATAATCAATACACAATATAGTTGTAAGTTAAACGTTATAGGCGCCTGCAGCACATGCTTCAAAGAAATCAAATGTATTTATATTTTTTTGTAATAAATAAATAATTAAAAAAAAATTATTGTCAATACACTTGTTTTTTAAATTTTAATACAATACACAAACCCTTCTTGTCTTTCTTCTCGTCTCCCTTTACCTCCGTACATTCGACCGTTCAGCAATGACTCTCTTTAAGTATTCTTCCTCATTCATGATGTTTCCTCCTTTCATTACAATTCATCTCTCATTCACACAGTATTCATCATACTTAACAAACTTTGTTAACATTGATTATTACCATATACTTAAAACTTAGTAAAAAGAAGCTTACCTGAAGGTAATACGCCTGCCCATAACAAAGTAACGCTCGTTAAGATGCTATACACCGAATTAGGTTCGTCGTCTTAAGACATGAGACGTCAGGTTTCGTTACTTCAGTAATTTTACTAGTTGCAGCACTATACAAACTAGAACACAGTAATGTTTAGCGGAAGAAATAAAAGCAGCTGGTACCTGACGGTCTTCTCCAACAGACACCTATCATCATTAATTTTTTCTCATCACTACGATCACCTCATCATCAGGTTAAAGGTCTACTGGACATAATCCTTTCATATACTACGTCCAGTGGTTTGCAATATATGACCATAATCAAATGGTCATTTCAATAGTTACCATTTTACTAGTTCTTATACTTGTGTACTATTCGCACCTTTGCCCACTTTCACTATTAAAAAAAAATACAATTTGACAGATATAAATGGTGGTCAAGCGCGAACAGTTCCGTCATATAAGACATGTCATTAGTCAAACACAGAGACGAATGGGTCGGCATTACCTGTATGCATTTGCACGTCACCATTTGCTGTGTTCCCGTGTGGTCAAAGACCTAAATATTACAAAATAACTAGTCTTTAATAAGGTTTGAGTGTTAATTATTTACTTTTTAATTATTAAGGACAGTAAATAACGAAACGCACGATGCTCTTTCTCATGGAAATCTCTGGTTTCGTTAGAAATAACTGAGCCGAGTAATAACTCTTTCTTTTTTGTCCTGTCATAATATTTCTTTATGTGTTTCTTTGGTATTATTATCCAGAAGTTTTTTATCCTATTATTTACATAATTTAATACTCATGCTATGATTGTTGTATTTAGTATGTATGATCACAAAATTGTTGTAAATAGAACGAGAGAAGCCGGATGATAGAAGAAAGGAACTATTATGAAGCATTAACTGATTAAAAAAATACGTATATAGCAATATTTACTTTTTCTTATTATTATTGTTTACTACAGTATTGTCTATTTATTTTATTTTACCACTTTATACACAAATGTAAAGTAAAAGCAGGGAAAAACTTTAGGTTTTCCACCAGTTTTGTGAAAGAGTAAACCTTTATGGGTAATCAAATGTACAACAGATAAGAATAAAATAATAACTTTAAAGCAATCACATATACAACTATATAATACAAATACTATAATTAATATTTAAATAAATACATTAGTGAATAAATTGTAATAACGACTTTGTCTTTAAACAATATTACATGAACTTATTTCTAACTAATTTCATCATCATCGTCATCATTTCAAACTGATTTATATTATATTAGTTCATTTAAAATATCTGTTTATCTATTTTCATAATATTATATTTAAACTCTTTACAGTTTTTTTAATTTGTTTATATGAAATAAATGAGGGATTACAAGTCGTGTAGCCTAGTGCTTTGTCGATTCATGTGCAATATGCAATATAACATTAAATAATATTAACAATTTGTATGTTTTAATATTTGATTATATACTCTTTATATAGTGCATCAATGACATAAAAGCGACGAAAGAGTTATCTGTTAACTTGCACAAAAAATAAAAAAAAACCTTAACGCGGCTCTTTTTCGTATAAAAATGAGGAGATATCTTTAACTGGCAACTCTGTACACGCACACAGGGACAGATAGAACGACAGCTCGCGTGTGTGTACACAGCGGCCACGCACACTAGTACGCAGGAGTCGTCCTGTTAGTGTTGCAGCAATTGAAACGCCACGCCGTTATATACAGAGTATCAAAGGGAATAATATTAATTAATAAATGTTGTTACAAAAAATATTAGCAAGCAAATAATTTATATGAAGATATAATAATGATCAATGAATAGATAGTTCGATATTCTTTACTCCAATACTTGGCGAAAGAGACGGACAGCAACTCTTCATTTTGAACTGAAATGGTACTTTCTTTGTTCTATCTTAATAATGGAGAGAATATTGAAGGCCGTGAACAATGACGATGAACTGTTTAAATCTAGCTCAATACCGCTGAAGTATGGTAGGTTTCTTTTGCTGGTGACCGTCTAGGTAGGTACTATTACTACCGTCACATAGTAATGTGCTAACATTACTGTGTTCACTGAAGGGTGCTATATACTGGTGAAATTACTACAGTAACGAGACTTAACACCTTATGTCTTAAGGCGAGCGCACTGTGTATACCATCATTATTATTTATCACTTACTATCAGGTGAATGCCTTGCTCCTCTCATCATCTCGTCGAATAAAAAAAATATATTAGTAAATAGTAGATCCGACGTTCCCACTGTTGGGACCTTTATTATGTTAGACTATTTTGTAATAATAACCATAGAGATAACTGTTAATATCAATGCATTAAAATCTAGGTGAATGACTACATTTAGCCACTGCTTCAGATTTTTTTAAAGGCACATGAAACCTTATTTTCAGCAAACTATATATTGTCCAGAAACATTCAACAGAAAATTTTTATATATATAGTTAGCATTCAAACTAAATTTGTAACCTTATTACACTTGCTTGCTACTTCTAGGGGAAGTCAGGGTTATGTGGGATTTGTACCCACTAAAGCCCCATCGTGGTCGCCCTCAATGCATTGCAAAAGGATCTGGGATCTCCTACGGAACTCACCTTTACTCTTCAGTGACAATGAGGCCGAAGAGTGAGAAGCATGCTCGTTCAGAATACTTTGGCTGTTGTATTATATTGGTGGAAAGGACATGAAGGTAGCTTGCGAGGCATCATTAAGTTGGTAAACAAGCATGCGGTCTGCTTGTTGGTAAGCAGTTACTGTGGTAGAGCCCAGTTATACCAGAACCACCACTGGCACGTTGCTGACCCCGGAAGAACTTAATCACGCCCTTTTTGAAGGACTCAATTCTGTAATTCCTTGGGAAGACCTCGGCAGGGAGTTCATTCTATAACTTGATGTTTCTTGGGAGACAATTCCTCTGGAACCGGACTGTATGTGACCATGGCGGTTCTAGAGTATGAGAATATTCCAAATTGAACACTTAACCTTGAAATTGAACCTTCATTTTACAATTTAACCTGTACTTCGAGCTTTAGTTTAATTGGAACAGTAAATTTTGTTATATATATAAATGAAGTTGTTATCATTGCATTTAATAAATTTCGAGGTAAATTCTATTTAGATCTCAGGGTTAAGGTTTATTTCCTCATATTCCGGAAATGGGGTGAAGATAAAAAAAAATCATTCAGAGAAACAATGACTTCAATATTCATGATTAAGCGGAACTGAGCTGTGAATGAGTTTCTATTGGAATTGCAACGCGGCGGCCTCCTCTGATATTTGCAGATGCTCTTACACCTTAGAATAGATCTAGATAGAGAAAGAGAGAGAGGAATGGACAAAGTTTGGTAGTGTAGTAACAGTATAGTAATTTAAAGTACTGATACGATAAGTAATTTTCCATTACTGAATGATGGTAACAAAATATATCGTGTTAATTCCGACGCTTTATACTTTATTAGTTGAGTCCGATACACTTTGTACTGCATATTTATATAAACAAGTATAATTTTTACATCCCTGTAGGGCCCCTTACATCTCTTGGATGTAAGAGATCCCACAGAACAACTCATGAGACCCAAGCCAACCTTACTTGCTAGGACACCCTTATAATCAACAGACGAGACTCTGGATCCCCACCAATCCGTAATAAGCCACAGTGGTAGGCGATGACCCAAATATCCCATTATTGCAAGAGGCCTATGAAAGATGAATATTTATTATCTGTATTGTTTATTTATTTATTTATAACCCCCCCTATAACATGTTCGATAAACGAAGACTTGTCCTACAAAATTACATATTATATGTATAAATCATTTACTTTGGACTTATCTAGGTAGATAGAATTAAGCGCTACAGTAGAAATTCCTAAATAGTCTACTTTTATTCCTGCAGCCGAACAATAGTAAATAATCTTCTATCTTTACTCCATTCTATTCTGTCCAACGTATCCTGCTTATCTCCGTGATCGTTTTACATTCCTTGTACCTAGAG
>DWLS01008041.1:0-10219 GCA_018246255.1 Pachliopta kotzebuea | reverse complement strand
ATAAAAATTAACACTACTAACCAAAAACTAAAAACTCTGTTAGCAAACCACCTACCAGTATCAAATTTAAGAAATTAAATAATATTTATTATCATTGAGTTTAGTCTGAAAATTCAAAAGTACTTTTAAATAACAAATACTTTTAAAATAAAAAGTGATGTCCACGTAAAAATAACCATTTAACAAATAGGTAAGACATTGTAGATAGAAATGTCTTACGACGGGATTACTCCGTAAAATAAGTGGTACGACGAAGGCAGGAAAGCCTTACAAATTGCAAATGTAATCGGGAGCTGACTTTACCAGCTGTTTTTAAACGTTTCACAAACTTCAGTTCATTCTATCCTTAATTTTTCAATGAAAATGTGTAAACAATCAAGTAAAAAAAAACGGTGTAACCAAAGTAAAAAGAAAATAAGTTTACAGAACAATTGTTTAAAAAACTATACAAGCTTTTTAATAGTTTTGTTTTATCTGATTTCACTTACTCGTGTATATTAGTTAACTGAAAACTGAAATTTTGTTTATAAACATGGTAACTAAGCTTTAGAATTACATAAATGACTTTGAGAGTACTATTCGTGTTTAGTTAAATTTGTACTAACCTCTGAACATTTACCCCAAAATAATATGTTAGCAATAACATATTAAGTGAAATTTAGTTGTTTCATTTCTCGGAACACAAAATTTCGATTACAACTGTCCAATAATATGTTGAGATAATTATCGGGCGCAATAATATCATAGCGAGTAAACAAACCCCCAAATGCTCTCTGATTATTTTTACTTACCCCCGACAAAGTTATGAAACAGTCCAATTTAGTCTAACTTGGTGTTACAGTTCCGCAGGGAAATATACGCATTTTACCCCACCATAACCTCTGTAACAACTAATATAAATAAATGAAAGCTTATTTACTCTTATCACCATATACACTAAGAAAATTGATAACTAACAGTATATATCATGAACGATGTATATGTATGTATATTACGACAATTTATTGATGATAGCTCTCCGATACTAGAGACCGTCTATGTAGGTACCATCGCAGCTCCTATTGCAGCCGACAAATAGTAGTGTGCCAAACATTACTGTGTCCCGGGTTGAAGGGTGCAGTAAACTAGTGAAATTACTGGGTTAATGAGACTTAACATCTATTTATAATCATTGTCATCATGCCTCCCTCAAAAATCTCCGATCGCTCCTTCGCCGTTTCCATCCAGCAGATTCTTGCGACCTTCACCAGATCGTAAGTCCACCTTATAGGAAGTCTTCCAGCACTATTTTTACGGGTAAACGTAATACGAAGCTGCCACACTCGGATCCTTTAAATAGGCATCAATAATAATACCTATTAAATATTTATAACAGTCCTATTCATAGGATGTTACGGTATAAATTTAAACAGGTAACAGGCCTAAGAATACTACATACTAATATATTAAACGAGTTAATAAAAGGTAGATTAGTTAGAAATAAGTTTATAATATATTGTCAAAGGTATGTACTATAGTAAATAATAGAAATAAGAACATGTAAATGTGATCATATATACATATGTGTATGTACAGGTTTTATAATGGTAGATGATAAGATAGCATAAGTATTTAATAATGCAAGTAAAAGTTAAAAAAGCCCAAAATAATGATATCAGGGAAAAGCAGAAAATAAAAAAAAAATATTTATAACACTCAAGACAGTGATAAAAATAATTCAAACACGGCGAAAACGAACGTAACTATAACATTCAGGAAATATACAAATAATGAATTTGTTT
Source organism: Pachliopta kotzebuea (assembly GCA_018246255.1). Lineage (NCBI taxonomy): Eukaryota > Metazoa > Arthropoda > Insecta > Lepidoptera > Papilionidae > Pachliopta > Pachliopta kotzebuea. Next base: position 8,438 of record DWLS01008041.1, on the reverse strand, counting down.
TAAAATGGAAAGCAGCTCATTTAAAAAAATAATTGTCGACTCACAGAACTAACCCTTTGTTTAATGTTTTACAAAGGAGTTGTTTAACAAGAAACGGCATTGCATCTTGACACACAAACATAAAATGAAAAAGTTTAAGAAAACTTAACTGAAGCAAAGGGAGAAGTCTTATATAAGAGAATAGAAACAATATTGAACTTATTAGAAAAAACAAACCGCGTATCGAACCACGAGCAAAGCGTTTGAGTTAATTAATATTTTTTTAAATTATACGCAGTCCTTGAACTTAATAGATACTTTCTCATAATAAAAATAACTTAAATTACTTTGGAAAAATTTCATCAATTTCTCTTAATTAATGGTGCAAGACGATCATCATTGCCACATTGGCTATCATAAGCTGTGTTAGAATTTCTTATTACTTTATTGTGTTACCGTACTTGTTTTTATATAACAAAATGATTATTCTTCTTTAAAAAGAAAGTAATACAAAACTTAATATTTCATAAACGATTACGTCCTATCCAACGACATTTCGCGATAAGTAATCAAGGCTTTATTATAGAACTGTCAGTGAATAATATGCCAATTTCAGCTTTCTAGACTAAGACCGAGCTGAGTTGCGAATAGATATACAGACGGAAGGACATGTCGGCTATAAAGTTTCTTTGGCAAATACGGAACCCTATAAAATAACATAAATAAACTTTTCACTACTTCGTATTTTGACCAAAGCATTTTTAAAAAGAAATGATTGAGTAGAAATGTAGAAATGTATATATTCCTTTCCGACATTGTTCCTTAAATTTCATCATCATCTTTTTAACAATATAAGGTATTCCTATTATATTTCTAGAGTCTTCCTTAAAATTTATATCAGCCAATATACGTCCACTGCTGGACCTAGGCCTCCCCTCAATAGTGGGGGTATTTGAGCAATCTCCCACTACGCTGGGCAATCTCCCACCACGCTGGGCCATCTCTCACCACACTGGGCCATTGCGTGTTGTTGGAAAAACAGTGCCTGTTATGTTGAGAGGGTGATGTAAGCTTGGGTTCTAAGAGTTTTTGTATGGGACCCCTTACAACCTTAAAATTACCAGGATTTAAACACTTGTGCAGCAACAAAAAGTTGTATATAACCAAATAAAACTTATATTTATATATTTATTCCATAAACTCAAAACCTAGTTATCCGCATTAAGTAAAAATATTAAGTATTAAATTGAAACTTTAAAAACAGACCATCGTTTACATTTTTATTGACCATAGATTTGAACTGCTTGTTAATTAAAAATCTTTTCATGGAATAAAATGAAAGTCAAATGAAATTGTTTCAATTAATATTCATCTCCTTTTCAAGAACATTGAGTTTATGAAACTGTATCTATATACAACAAGGTTATTTTTGTGTTACTTATTTTATTATATTTAACATAGACTTTTTTTGACTAGGCAAGCAAGGCGTTCATACGATGGTAAGTACATTTGTCCATAACTACTTGGCGCTAATTAAGATAGTATACGCAGCACAACACAGCGCTCGTCGCCTTGAGACATAAGGTGTTAAGTCTCGTTACCCCAGTAGTTTCACTAGCATATAACCGCTTTCAAACCGGAACTACTACTACTATTTGGCGGGAGAAATAGGAGCTGCTGTGGTACGGTCTCTAGCAACAGAGAACTATCAGCAGTACTTTTAATTTTTGACTGTACATTTAAAATGTACCTTTTTAATAATACTCTTTGGTATGAACGATTCATCGTTTATAAGAAATCAATTTAAAGTTTAAATAAATTTATATATTTCATTAATTTTGTTCCATTGATTTTTTTTTCGTCGATTGGGATGTTAATTGTGCTTTTTTCTTTTCTTTCCATTTTGAAATTTCATGTTTATCATGAGAATAGAAAGAAGATAGAAAGAGATATAGTGTTTTTTTGAAAGTAATTTGATAGAAGCAGAAGAATTTGCAGCTTTACATTAACAAGATTCGCTTGTTAAAGCCTTTATTTTAGTAGTAAAGTAACATACATTAGAGTAAATACGGGATAGTAAGGAGTACAAGCTTCGACGTGTAGTTGTTCCGAAAGTTTGTTAAAAACATAAAATTCTTTGTATACATAGTCCTGATTATGCAAATTGCTACTATAAACGATCCATCGCCGTTATTGGTAAGTTATTACCATACACAGTAAATGACCAGAGTAAATTCAACGCTTTGAAATGCAAATTTCGTAACAAACAGAATGAAGGAGTGTTAGAGGCTATTATTATTTAGTAATCTTGTTCTATCACTTTGATTTTAGGAATTTTGTACCAAATTTTTCTATATATTATATATAAAAATGTAAAAGTAAGCCTTAATTTTTTTTTTTTGGTGAGTATATCATTTTTGAATTCTAACGTCAAGTAATCTAACGTAACGTAATCATCTACAAATCGCTTATTCTGTAGAAACCTTTGACCCCTTTTTTGAAAATTTTCATGTGTTATCGCTTAGAAAAACCTTATTTGGTTTCACAAATTGAGTGTTGAAAAAATAAAGCGTAAGAGATCATTGAGGCTCGAGGGTTTAAAAATGATTCCCCTGCCGAAGTTCTGGTGGATATCATATGAAATTGTTACCCGGAAAAAGTTTTATAAAAAATATTTAAACTGAATGTTTGAAAGCTTTAGTGTAACTGTACTAATATAATTTTATTCCATGGCAACCGCACTAAAACATGGAACAACAAGAACCAAATGTGGTTTTTATTCAAATTGAAACAATGCATTGTGTACAGTAAAGCTTTGTTCTTTATCATAAATTTTAAACTATAATTGGCCCTTGCACTGCGTTTTTATTGAAGAGAAGTGTCACTGATTTCACCAAAAACTATAGTAAGATTATACTAGTATATTTATTTATACCTCGTCTTCTGTGGTCTGTCGTCTACAATGTCTGTAGTCTGCTGATATTATTTATTTACTATATATCAACACAGCTTAGAGAAATATTGAGGTAAGGGAATAAATACAAAGAGAAAATTTTATATATTGCAGTTTTATACGCAGCTTGAGCTTCCGGTAAACTAAAACATCGTGAGGATACTGATATGTTCCAATAAAGCCAACTGCCGTTGTTATTTGATATACACCAACCCGCATTTGACCAGCATGATGGATAAATGGCCTTGACTTCCTCCTGAGGTCTCGAGTGAGACCGTTAAAGGGGCTATTAATTATTACCGTTAAAATGTCATCAATATTTTTTTTGGAAAACATCAAATTGTGTGTTGTGTAATCATAGTTAAACTTTTGCTTTTGTCTGTTTGTATATGATCATGTTAAAGGCGTTCATGTAAAAACTGATATAGTAACATATCAGACTGTATGAATATAAATCGAATATTTGTTCTTCAAGATCTTATTGTATATAGGATATTAGTTCAAGCATCATTTCAATACATGTATATATAAAAACTTCTTAAGTATTTAGTAAATTTGTGTCCATAATGTAAGGTTATTATTTTAGTAAATAAACTATAACCAGTGAATGAAATCTTCGAAATTACCTCCATACAAAATTTCTAAAAGGATTTGGTTGTTCTATAGATAAGATAATGAAAAGCAGTTATAATAATTTATCGGGTCGTGATCAGAAACCCATATTCCTTATTCATTCATTTGATTCGGAAATCTTTTCAGAGGAACAGTAATTTCCCATTAAACAGTACTTATCCACAGGATGTTATAGAGATTAAAAATTCATTTATTGATTCTTAATGCTTTTGAAAACCAAATTCTAATTTAATTGAATAAGATTTTTTCGGTTCATTTATGTTTGATTAACATGAATCGCAGAGTCGTCGTTTGGTCATCGAAATTTTAGGAAAAATTATTTGAAACTGATTGAAATCATCGAATTTTCTTTTTAAATAGATATGAAAACATAGACATGCCTCATCTATACTAAATTCAGTTTAGAAAATTCATATGATCAATAAGAATGTTGTATTGTATAAATAGATATCTTAACTATTGTTTATTTTTTCAGATTAATGTATCACACAAGTAATCATCTATATTTACTGGTCTAAACATTTATGAATATATTTAATTTTTATTTAATAATGACACTATGTAAGATTTATGTCTTTTTTTCTCTTTTATTGATTGATTTTTTAGTTTAAAAGTAAATAATACTGAATTCATTGATTTCCATTTGACGGTAACAGGCTAAAGAAATTTATTTATATCTCAAAGAAGAAATAAATATGGACATTGTAATACCAGATATTTACTTTATTAAATGATAAGTGGTTAAACATGAATTAAATAGTGTAATATTATATGCATATAGATTAGGCAGAAATGCACTTTGTAGATCTGATAACGACAACAATTTCAACTAAGACAAGAGTTGGACAAGGCTTAATAGGTATTAATGGCTGCGCTTAATGACTGGGAACTATTAGTCGAGAAAACGAGGTAACTAAATTATCAAATGGCAAATACAAATGTAATTTCTGTTATTAAATATGGAAAATTATTTAAAATAGAAAACTTAACTTCGCTACTTAAATGTATAATAACGCTGACTTATTAACAGATGAAATAATTCTTTACAAAATAGTTTAGTAATTGCATTTAGGCAGTATGAATAAAAGATTTTCTATCATTCTCTAATACCATTTCTGTTTAACTCATTACACAATGAATCGACGTAAATTTGTTTTATTAAATAAATCAGAAACTACACGTGCTGCAGCCAATACAAATTACCTCTGAAAGCCATTCCTAATAAGAAGTCACTTGAGTGTACTGAAGATCGTCTGGTTTGATTTACGCAAATTGCTTCGGCTTCGTTAGTACAACGTGTACGTAATGCCGTCTGTATTGGATTTTATCTCATACACTTAAGTGACATACAGAACTCCCCTACCGAGTTAGACGTTTACAAAATATTTAGTGACACTGCAATAACAAGAATGATTTAAACGTAATAAAGCGTATCTATTAATAATCTTGTAACGTAGTATATTTTCATTATAATCTCTCTAAATATTTAATACTTGAAAAGACCTTACCTTCCCGATTTCAAGCCAATTTACTACTCTCTTGAAGACCTCACATCTTACTTGGATAGGAACTCCGACTTTGAAGTTACTTTTATGCATTCCAAAAGATCACACCGAATATTTTATAAGAATGCTGAATGACTATCTAAAAACTAGAAGTATCTTTTATATCCACGATAAGACCAGAGTCTTTAAACTTACATATGTAATTTACTAGATTTTTTTAAATACCTTAACAGAAATTATTTTAACTTTATGTTAACTTAACATCGTTTTGATATATTTCGTTGAAAGGAATATTTGTCAACAATTTAGCAAAAACTATATAAAAACTCGAAATGGTAAGATACAATAGATTATTTTGGATATGGATTACAGTAATAGTTTTAATCTAAATCTTATTCCCTGTCTTTGAAATCACAATCCTGTTGAAAAGGTATAATTAATAGATTCATATGCAACCACTGAATACAATATCCGGTTTAATACATAGCTTGGTCATACGTACTGATAGTCATGTTCCGTTCCATCATTGTTATCAATATCCATTGGGATTTGAATTTATAACATATTGGGTATTCTCATCGTTTACCTTCACTATAATAAATTGCTATATGAAATATTATTGATAATTAGAAATAAAAATTTGTTAGTGGCAAGTGTCTGTTGCCGGAGACCGTCTAGGTAAATACCACCGCAACGCCTGTACCTACAGCGAAACTCTGGTTTATAAACATTACTGTGTTCCAGTTTGAACGGTGCTGTAATCTAGTGAAATTACTATAGTAACGAGACTCACCTTATATCTCAAAGCGACGAGCGTAATAAGGTGCTGTTTATACCACCTTATTGTGCTCCACGTTGTTATGGATAAAAGTATCACTTACCATCAGATAAATGACTTACTCGTCTCTTCGCCACGAATAAAAAGCTAATATATGTTTAAATTTTTCGCTATAAGAAACAATGTATTTTTAAATTAAATTCTATGTATGTCACAATATAAAGTATTAATCATTATTATACGTACCTTTTTATATAGACATGTGTATAGCTAAGGAATTACAAAAGAGTAGGGATCCTATACGCCTGAGGCGTGTGTTGGTAGTTTTATGAAACAAGTTTTATAAGAAAAAAATCAAGACGGAAAATCTACATAATAGCTGTTCTCAAAATGCAAACAGTCTGTGGATATCCGCGGGATAACTAAAGTACGTAATTTTAAAATTCCTGGGCTCTCTGCCAAAGTTTTGTAGGATAGAGTATTGTTCAATACGGCGATCGTGGTGGTTGTATACTGAATACTTTGTTGTATACGGTAATGTTGTATGTTTTATTGACTATGTTGTTGTTAAGTAGTGATATTCATCGGAAAATAAATTATAATGCGTTTCTCTCCATTTTGACATTAGAGTATCAACTTAGTTAAATATACTTTAAACAAATTACTATTAAAATTTATAACAGCATCATGTACATATTTGCTAAACTTATGATGCTTCTTTCATGATGTGATTGTATATAACAAATGTTGCATTAAGAAATGTTTACTTTAGTCGATTACGGTGTATTTTCAAAGAATATTTTTTCGCGGATGAGATTTTTAAAGAATTTCTATTTTTCGCTGCAATTCTAGTTTAATATCCGCACTCTGAATAATGTTATGTAGCGGAAGGAACCTGTAATAAAGTTCCACTCTGCATGCAGAATGCGAACGTGGCAGCGTGTGTGCATAATAATACCTTCAGAGATTGTCGTTCTATTATAATCTGAAGTATGACGAACACAAGGTTAATTGATCAAATCATCAATCATTACTTCCGTAAGGAAGATATGTTCGAATACCCGCACTCTTTAAAAGAATTTCAAGTAAAAGGCAGCTACTTCCTTTATTACTTAACATTTGCCCATCCTGTTGAAGTTAATTAGTACATTAACTCGCCATTCAACTTACATGAAATTATTGCTATATAAGTGAAAAGCGTATAGGTATTCGTTGTTCATAATCAAAATCTAAATTTAATGAATATCTTACTATTTATTTGAGAAACCATTGGTTTCCTTTCCAAACTTTCATCCCTTACAAATATTGACAATTAATATTCTTTTATCCAAGGTATGTTTTAATCATCATAAGGTTTAGTAGTAAATAAGTAATAAGAAGACTTTATAAATTTTCTGAGGAACTTATGTATATTCTAAAAGATCCTGTAGTCTATTTTCTCTAATGTGAAAAACTAAAAATGCAAAAGAAGAATGAAAATTTAAATAGTGTCCATTGCAAAGTTACTAATAGCAAAATTACCGGCAGGGGTAAGCAAAATTTCAAATGGACTTCCCAATAACCTTAACTAGGCGATTTGTACAACTCCCGGGATTCGTTAAACTTTTCTAATTTTCCAGCGGAACTAGTCTTTTAATAAAAGGCTGTATTCGAGTCTATAGCGTGATATCCAGATTACATTTAAAGTTTGCCGCAATATAGGGTAATGCTTAAAAGAAGTATTATTAAACAGTACCTATATATATATATATATATATGTATTTACGTATGGTACATATATGTAGGACATAATAAGGGTTGTGGTCTTTACAGGCTACAACAATATTTGTGTGAACTTCTTTCCTATATTTCGTTTTATTCATAATTTTGTTTTTTTATGTCTAAAAGTGAATAGTAATGTGCGAACATTACTGTTTTCCGGTTTGAAGGGTGCTGTATGCTAGTGAAATTACTGAGGTAACGATACTTAACAACTTACGTCTTCAGGGGATGGGCGTAATGTTGTGCAGTGTATATCATCTTAACCAGCGCCACATTACTATGGGCAAGCGTGACACTTACTATCAGGTGTACTTACCGGTTATCTCATTGCCTGGACTCATAAAAAAAATTAAAAGACTATGTTGATGTTTAATTTTGTATATATTTTTTTTCAGCATAAGTTAATACTTGACCACGATGCCACCTGGTGTTAAATGGCGATGCTCTGAGGTGGTAAAGCGCGATAACCTAGTAATTGCCTATTCACTCTTTGTTTTAATTCTGTAGTGTGTCTGTTTGTGTTTAAATCTTTGTAATTTTTTGATAAGTTTTGACAAGAACACTAATGGGACCTTGGATAAGAACATGTGATATCTTTCATCGCGAAAGTATAACTTAAAAGTCGGCTGTAAGTTTATGGAAGAAATCATTTATTTCTAAAGCTAGCAATAGAAACTCATCAATTAGGTTTTCATTTCATAGATTTTTGTAGCGTTTCTTAATTGCTTCTGTTATTGAATTTATTGGTTTGGCATAAAGCCTTACTATCGAAGCTTCCTTCCTATGGGCTTCCTGAGAGACTTTGTAGGTGGATCGGCAGTTTCCTTGC
>DWLS01008040.1:0-10223 GCA_018246255.1 Pachliopta kotzebuea | reverse complement strand
ACTGCTATGTGGAATGGAGAAGGCAATGCCAACACCACTACATTATAACTGATGAGGAAGTGATGTGGTTCACTGCATGATGATCACGACCCTCAATCATGAGGAAATACGACTTAGATATAGAATTTTCTCGTATATTGGTAAGTATATATACATGTAGACGAGTCGAAACGAGTACGACGTTCACCTGATTGTAAGTGATACGCTTGTTCATAATAACGCTGATTAATATGATATACACAGTACCACATTGCGCTTGCTTTGAGACGTAAGGTGTTAAGTCTGTTACCCCAGTAATTTCAGTAGTCCTTTAAACTGGAACACAGTAATGATATCACAGTACTATTTATCGGCTGCAGTAGTAACAACTGTGGTACCTACGTTGAAGGTCTTTATGATCTTCTTTCTTTTTTGATCTTTATAGAATTAAATTTGGTTAATTAACCCAATTTAGGTTGATTAAATAATAAAATTGTTTTTAATGAATTGTGTTATCTGTGGTTATAATTCTTTTTAATCTGTGTAGATTGTTCTGTATTTATATATGGCGCTTTCCAGTACTGTGTTAGTTTATCGATGATATGGTTTATTAATAAGTTTATACTAGATTTTGGCATTTTTTTAATACAATGCGATAAATTATTTAAATAAGTAAAGATAAGTGTATTTTTTTTTAATTCTTGGACCTTATTGAGACTTTTTTGTCTGTTCTAATCACATCTTGAAAGGTTGTAAAAGAATGCCTTGTGATAATACGTCCGCCTTTTTGGTTACTGTATATCTCTTATATATTTCAGTTTTATTTTGTTTACGCATGATAAGTGTAAATAAATAAATAAAAGGATGTAGTCGCCATATTAATCGTAAACAATGGGATGCAAATGCGAAACATTCGCCCGGATGTGTGGATACAATAAGTTTATAAGCCTTACTGCTCGGCTTCCAGGCCAAAGAAATATTATCAGTGTAAAGAAAGAGAATGCTTTGTCTGCGGGGTGAAAAAAGCCAGCCCCCTACCTCCGTGACCCCAACCCTGGCGGGGGGAGGTGGTGGTGGAGGGGGTTGAGCCGCTGTTACATTTCGTTAACAACTATTCCCGTCGAAGGAATTGTTCAGGGCCGAGAAGAAACGGAACGTCGCTGAGAGAATTTCAATTGTTATTTCACGAGGAAATTCTTCTGTATCCCGCTTTATATTTGTTTGTCTATGATCTAGTTACGTCTGCGTATTGTTGACGTGTTGTTTATACGCGGACCTTTATTTTCTTTCCTTTTTAACAATTCACACAAAGGAGGCACTGTACGCTATATCTTTACATCTCTCTGTCGTTATTGAAGATTTAGGGATTTTCTTATATTTTTTCTCTTACTAATATATTTATTGAGGTTATGATATATATAAACTATATATCGTAACCTCAATATCAAGCTCAGTACTAATTAAGCCGTGGATATTTGCTAATCCAGAATACTATAGTTCTCATAGAGGTAGAATATCAGTATAATTGTAGTTGAAATACGACTACTTTCGCAACAGGTTGTCTAGGAATTAAATAAGGGAATTCCGTACTATAAAAGAAACATTTATTTAATCAAATATAATGAAAAGACATAGGCGATTGAAAATCCAGTTTTCTTATTTATTAAGAAGAAAAAGAAATGACTTTTAAGCAATTTGATGACACAAAGAAAATAAATAAAGCCTCTCGCTTTGAATACAGTTTTTACTACCACGAATACAACATTTAACTACGTTTCCAAATTGGAGCAACAATTCTAAGTTCACTACTTAGCAATGAATAACAAGCTTAAGTTGAAAACGGAACGTCAAGTTGTTGGAAAACTGCTACAGAGTTTAAAAAACGGAGAAAAAATTAAGTTAAACTGCTGGCTGCTGAAAAATATCAGATGGATTTTTATTACTAAAGTCTTATATTGAAGTAAATAAGTATTTTAAACCTCGACGGCGTGATTTTAGACTTGGTTTTTTTTTAATTAACGGCGCCACAGGACGAGTAAATCGTTCACCTGTTAGTAAGTGATAGATATAACGACACTGCGAAGGTAAAGTGATAGTATATAAAGCACCACATTGCACTCGTCGTATTTAGGTATAAAGTGTTATCAACATATTGCGTTTGAAGGCTTGAAACATAAGGTATTTAATCTCGTTACCCCAGTAATTTCACTAGCATACAGCACCCTTCAAACTGGAACACAGTAATGTTAGCAGTTTGGTGTTATCGGCTGCAACAAATACGATAATCAACTATTGACTTCTTTACAAGCTCCTTATTATTGACAAACTTTCTGATTAAACTACGTCCTGTTTAATAAAAGAAATAAAACTGTCAACACTATAATTATAAGTTTAACTTAATATTAATTACTTAAGAGAGCATAAATAAAAACATTATAAAATTCAGATGATTTTACGACCGGTTGTTAAGATTTAATGGTGAGGAGGAATTTCACCTTGAAACCGGTCCTAAAGCTCACAAAAGTTTAATTATAAAATAATAACCGGACGGTGATTGATCATATCCGGTTAAAATGTATCACGCATTTCACATAACTTGTCACCGCCAAATCAGGTTAATACTTAATTTTTTTATAGCTACGCGATTTAATACATGTGTTAAAGCACGTGATTTTAGGTGTTATACTATTTGATACGTAAATTAAAGAATTTATCAGTGCATGCCGGATTTGAACCCGGCACTTTCAAAGTAGAAGGCAGGCATTCAAACCACTAGGCTATCACGATTCGCAGTGATAATTATTAGTATTCATCTAAGTTATTACCGCAGCTTTTGTTTCTGTAGTTAAAACAGTAATATACTTTACTGTGTTCCGGTTTGAAAAGTTGACGATTTCTTATACTTACAGTTTATATAGAGGGATGATTATACACCAGAGGATGGAAAACGATTATTTTTCTTTTTGATTAATTAGACTATGGGAACTATTATATTTTACACCTTGCTTACTTAAAATGTTCCTTTGAGAAGTTAAACTTATCACGTGACTGAGGGTAAACGTTTTGGTCACGTTATAGGCCGTTTAGAAGTTTGGAAATTTCCTACTTCCGGTTCACTTCCGGTTACCAAAACATGCTTTGCACTAGCTCTGACTTGTATAATTAATAAGCCGCAAAAATTATCCGAATCGGTCAAACCGTTTGGGAGCTATGCGAGTAACATACAGAGAATAAAGAAGATAGAGCTTATATGAGCATAAGTAGTTACCGCCGCAGCTCTTATTTCTACTGTCAAACAGTAATATGCAAACAATACTGTGTTCCGGTTTAAAGGGTGATGTATGCTAGTGAAATCACAGGGGTAAAAACAACAACATTTATTTTCTAAAACAGAAATTCCTAATCCAAGTTTTAAGTTTCATCTTCTGAAGTTTTGTTGGTGATAAGACTTTTTGATACCGTCTCGCTTTTACTATCATCTACATATAGTAAATCTGTCGTCACGGCTTTACTGTGTTTCAGTTGTCAATGAGAGTGCCCTGTGAGTGTTTTACCATCCATGTGAAGTTAAAATTTAGTGTCAATTGTAGATTTCGAAAATTCTTCAAATTTTCTTCAAATAAAATTCCAACCACAGATATATTTGATCAAACGTAAATGTTGTACTATAATTTTGAATTTTATGTTTAAAAATAAATAAATAAAACAATTGGTATCCTTTTTATGTATATAGGTGAAAGATTAACAGAATTGTAAGATAGGAAAATGTAAATGGGGTAATGTAATAACACTATTTTTAAGACGACGTGCGCAATGTGATGTTGTATCTTAACCAGCGCTATTTTGTTATGGGCAGGCGTATCACTTACCAATAAGTTATTTTTTATATACCACTTGCAAACAAGCATACGGTATGATAGTAAACAGTTAAAATACATTATGAATACACATACATAAATATATAAAAAAAATTAAAAAATTTCAAGGTTTAGATTTCAAACAATAACCAAATATGTAAACTGGGAGTAATGTTGTTCAGAGAAAGTACTCCGAGAGCTTTCGCATAAATAAAGCTTTACTGCGCGCTTTTCAAATGTTGGTTGGCGAATAGTCTTAAAGTTTTATTGATTGGTAAGTAAAAGAACTATTTAGTAAGCTTTTTTTATACCATTAAGCTGACAAACAAGCATACAGCCTGCCTTTAGGACCACTGGCGAGTTGCTTTTACCACAATTAAGTAATTTTTATAACAAAGCGTTAATAGATATAAAAATACTTCTCTAACCCCTCCCTCCGTCATCTACCGCGTAAAGTGGGACACGCGTAGCATTTCTTAAGGTAACTGCTGAGTGAAAAGGCTTTAAAAAGAAACGACACAAATGGCTTCTTGCCTTACATTTGCGTATACGTCATAAATATCATTCTTTATTACACCCCTCTCACCGGCGTGCGGAGAGGAAGCTATTCTGTTTTTGTTCGTGAGCTTTAATAGCTTGAGATTATGCTTTTTCATCATTAGATAGAGCTGTTCAGCGTGATGATACGTCGAAGTATTCAGATTTACTTGTTCATCACTCACAACACTTAGATTTTTAAGCAAATCAATATTTAACCTCCAGAAGACTAATCGTATTTGCACGAAAAGACTGACGCTGATGAAATATTATACTCTATTGCTGTTCTGTCTACAAACATAATAATCACTATATTCTACCAACCAATCTTTAGATTTGAAGCCACCACAGTGTTTCCTTTTATCAGACACCTCAAAATCTGTATGGATCTTGTAGGTGGGAAGTGTAGGGAGTTTTAAAGTTATTTGCTTATAAAACATTTTATTAAATTACATAAAACAAACACCGCGATTTTAAACCGGTTAATGCCATCTATCGGTACTAATATGACACAATATTAATTTTCTGTTTGTTACACATAAAAACCTCCGGCGTACGTTGACAGCTTATTGCTGCGACCCGCAGCGCTTAATTATGCTGGGGCCCTAATAAAATATTATGGGCATTTTTTAATTTCATCACAGATGTAAATTGAGTTTGGGCCATTAAAAAAAATCCAATTTGTTATTATAATGGCAGCCGTGTTTAATATTCAAATAGGCAGAGCTAGATACAATGCTTCTACGTGTCAGTTCGATGCAGGTATCATATTCTAATGCAAAGTCAAATCTTTTCCGTTTCAATTTTTATTATTCAATAAGACGATGAGAAGAGCAAGGCGTTCACCTGATGGTAAGTGAAAAGCTTGAATGGTATACACAGCATGAAATTATACTCGTTGCTTTGAGACCTAAGATGTTAATTCTCGTTACCCCAGTAATAGTAGCACTAGCATACATCACCATTCAAATCGAAATACAGTAATGTTTACACGTTGCTATTTACCGGCTGCAATAGGAGCTGTGGTGGTATCTACCTAGACGGTCTCCGGCAACAGATACTTCATCATCATTGAGCCATCCTCAAAATGAAGTTGGACGGTCAGCTAGAGCAAAACTACGTCGATCCATTGCGATTCTTTTTAATGAAGAATACTCAAAAATTGTCCACTCTCTTATGTCGTCAAACCACTTTCTACTTTGTCTTCCGGATGCTTTCCAGGAATCTTGCGTTCGAGAACCAGCTTTGGAAAATCGATAACAGAACCCCTTTGTAGGTGGCCGAAATACATCACCTTCTTCTGCATTACAGTTGTCATCAGCTTTCGTTTGCATTTGGCTCTATATAGTATTTGTGTGTTTGAGACGAATAGCTTCCAGAAGATTTTTATCATCTTCCGTAATGCCCACATCTCAAAAGCTTGCAGCCGTCTATACGATTCTTTCTTCAGAAGCCATGTCTCGCATCCATATAAAAGCGTAGACCACACGTAACACTTCAAAACGCGATATCTTGCCGGAAATGGGATTTTTGAGTAGCATAAAACTTTAGACATTTTGTAAAAAGCAGTCTTAGCTTGTCCAATTTTGGATTTAACTTCTTGATGGTCCAAGTCTGACGTAAAATACCGGCCTAAATACTTACTACTTAGAAACCTACCACCAGTAAATTATTATTTTAACTACCTCATCTCTTTTTTTAGTCTCGTTCCCTTTGGTCTGTATACGCTAAGGCTCTTTAAGAATTTCTATTTTTGTCTTTATATTTTCTACAATTCTTTCTTCCTAATTCTTTCTCACATTCTTTCAATCTTCTATTCATACCTACTCATATTTCACAATTCTTTTTTATCAGTCCATTCCTTCTTCTATACTTCGCGCTCAATGAGTGTTATATCACAATCATTTAAGGTCTTACTGTCTTTATTACTGTACTTATAGTATTCGTTTTGGTTACTCTATTCTTATTCTTATTATAATTCTCTTCCATTTTATTTCTTATTTCCTTTTACATTCCTATTTTTTTGTACCTATTTTTTTGTCATGTAAAAGTGTCCATTATTACTTTTTAGCAAAACCTGAACAGTATTTGAAGACTGTTTAATCATTCATTAGAGAGGCGATGATAAAAGTTTCTTTTAAGATATCCCATAAACTACGCACTTGTGCTGTTTGAGGATTCATCATTATCATTATCATTAACAGTCTGCAGTAGTCCACTGCTGAACCTCTCCCAAGGAATGCCACTTAGCCCAAACTTCGGTTTAGGGAATATTTGCTTTAAATTGATACTTTGTGTTATAAAAATTGTTTTGGTTTACACTTTTGAGGCTTTAAGTACGAGTTTAAGTATAAAGCAAGTATTCATTGTACTTTTCTTAAGCTTTATAGCCACGCGATTTGATACATAGCTTAAAGCACGTGATATTATTTGGTGTTATACTAACTACACGTAACATTGAGCAATTCATTGGTGCAGGCAGGATTTGAATCCGGTACCTTCGGAGTGGGAGACCGGCGTTCAAACAACCTAAATATCACAATTTAAGTTTACGTATGTTATATTTACCTGTAATAGCTTTGTTACATTACGATTTTTTTAATATTTTGTAAGTATTATAATATTAGTTTAAACAGACGTTGGTAAATTGAAAACAAAATCTCAATATACGGTATAAGCGCGCGCTTTTAGTTTCTTTTAACCCTGTTGATGTTCACTAAAAGTAAAATTTCGGAATTCGAACCTGATACCTTCGGAGTGTAAGGCTGGCGTTTAAATCACTGGGATGTCACGACTGTACTCATTGGACGTTGAATCATTTCGCGGAGTCTCCGCAGGGCAATCGTAGAGATAAAAACTCTAAACTGGAAGCTGCGTAAAGATCGAGGTCGGAAGCAGCGGGGTCATTAATGCCGGCAAGTTTACGACACTTGGTGATGCAGATCCTTGGTAGGGGGCGCTGAGCGTCCGACAACATTATAACATCATTAGCGAAGAGTTTTTTACGCCAGTTTTACGGCGGCCGGGCCCGTAAAACTGGCTGCCTTCTGGTAATTCCTTAATAAGTTGAACGGCCCGGATCCACCGGAAGCCGTTAACGTATTAAACGCCGTTACGTTTTGGAACTTAGGCCGTAACTTACTTACCGATAGTATAAGCACTTCCGAATTGTTACTTCGCTGTATTATATTATTCTTACATTGGTAAAGAGGATTATTGGCAAACAGGAGAGGATCTACTAGGAATAGGATCGTCTAACAGTGATGGTAGGTCTCTGTTTTGGGTAACCATCTAAATAGGTAACACCGCAGCTCTTTTTCTGCCGCCGTATAGTACTATATAAACATTTCTCTGTTCCGGTTTGAAGGACTCCGTAGCTAACTAAATTACAGAATTAATAATGGACTGTATTTATATAGATATCTACTGAATATTCTTTGGTAATCTGACTGCCAACTTCCACAGATCGCAGCAACTTAACAATTAGAATTATTCTCTCGAGCTTGTCGTTGTTATAGAAGAATATATAATTTGAGTGAACGACCGACAGGTTTCATGACTTAGTTTTGTAATACAAATATTAGCGAATATATCCATAACAGTTTATATAAACAACTACAGATAACAAGTGATAAGAGCAAGATAGGAATGTAATGTTCTTACTGTTTTTATAAGATTTTCCTTGACATCACTCAGACATGTTTTATTTCTTTTTGTAGATCAAAAGATGAATAATGAAAGGGTCCTTACTTATAACTACAGTTTACTATATTTACCTTTTTTTATTAGCTTGCCTATAACAATTTAGTAGTGGTTAGAATGGTATACAAAGAACCACATTGTACTCTGCTTGAAATGTAAGGTATAAATCTCGTTATCTTTTGAAACACTACATCATCATCATCATCAACTACCTGCGGCAGTCCACTGCTGAATATAAGCCTCACTTAAAACACTAGTCTGAGTGTTTATAAAAAACTTAATTAACATTGATTTTTCTAATATAATATCTATGAAATAATAAAAGCTGCCTTTATCACGCTAACTTAAGTAGAAACGATACTGCCATGTGAAATATTTCAACTTTATCATACACATTTTAAACGTGCAAGGCTGCGGTTCACTGTGTACTTAGCGGTTAGGTCCTTATTCAGGTAACTATTAGTATTTTGTTCGCGGACGCTTAAAATATTTTATGCTCCGTACGGGAGCTTCGTAAATAACCTGGAAGCTCTGGATGCGGGACCTGGAAGCACTTTTCTCTACTATAAACGTCTCGTTACATAAACCGGTGGTAGGTACCACCGCAGCTCCTACTGCAGCCGGCAAACTGTATTCCGGTTTGAAAGGTGCTGTAGCTAGTGAAATTACTGAAGTAACGAAACTTAACATATTCAGTTTAAAGACGATAAGAGCAATATGACGCAAATGAACTATCCAGCCTTTTGAACCTTTATCGGATTAAAAAACGATAGAAGTAATCTAAAAGACCGAGATATATATAGATTCGATATTAGGAAATATAAGGAAAAGAAACTAAACCGTTAACAACAAAGTCGTTTGCTGCAGTTAAAATGTTTTAAAGTTGTACCCTAGTTAGCTACTTGGTCTAAACTTAAGCCCGACCCATGATTCTATTCGCTGGCGAAGTGCTAAGTGAATCGCGCAGGATCAATGGAGAAAACTTCAGCGCTGTGCTTAGAAACTTGATTAATTATTGTAAATTAGTTACTTCTACTGGTTTCTTTAAAGAAATATAAATTCAGCAGTAAATAGACGCCGTGTCTGTCCATTTTGCGATATATCTATATAGGATCTATGTAGATATATAGATTTTAGATCAACTTCCGGTAGGTCGACCAGAACCGAAAGCACATAATATTTTTTGTAAGTGAACACTTTTACTTTAATAAACCTATCAATAATATACGCCTATTAAAGTTACTTGGTGAATTTTAGACCCACTTCCGGTTGATTGGTTATACCGGAAGTAAATATAAATTGTAATTTTTATACGAGGAACGTATTTGTATAGGAATAATGTTACGAATATGCATAGTTATGGTGCTTAGTGACTTTTAGCACCACTTCCAGTTGGCTGACTGGAACTGGATATGGCTGAGAACCATTTCCGTATTCAATATCACCAAGTTTCATTTTGGTCGGCCTTACTTTTTGGCCATGACGCGACCATAACGAAATTGATACACACACACTTGACTAAATCATAGTCAATGTTTTAACACCTATTTCTAATCAATAGCAACTCTAAGATACTGGATCTCGATAAGTATGAAACAAAATTAGTACTTACCCAGACGTAGATATCTCCTCCTTTAAATCTGGAACAAAAAATATATTCAGATTAGATATTTTAAGTTGACAATCGACTTATTTCTTACATAAGGACCTTTAGAGAACGATTTTCTTTTATTTGTTAAAATCTTCATCATTACAAATTAGAAAAAGGATTTTTTTCTACATTTACTGGTGGTAAGTTACCAAAGCATCTCCTA
This sequence comes from Pachliopta kotzebuea, assembly GCA_018246255.1. Lineage (NCBI taxonomy): Eukaryota > Metazoa > Arthropoda > Insecta > Lepidoptera > Papilionidae > Pachliopta > Pachliopta kotzebuea. The sequence continues at coordinate 334 of DWLS01008040.1, read as the reverse complement.
TTTCTACTGCGAAATACATATGTAAACATTACTATATATATTGGATGGTGCTGTATGCTAGAGAAATTACGGGGTAATTAGACCTATTACCTTATATCTCAAGGCGAAGGCGATGAGTACAACCTGGTGCTTTATATACCATCTTAACCAGCGTCATGTTATGGGCAAGCGTATCACTTACCACCAGATAATCGACTTGCTCGTCTCATCTAGTATAATAAATAAAAAAGCTCTTCGGACTAATAAGTTGGACAGATGTGGACCAGATGGTTTACCAGCCATAGTGCTTAAAACCTGTGCACCCGAGCTGTCTCCTGTTTTGACGCGCTTGTAT
>DWLS01008039.1:0-10223 GCA_018246255.1 Pachliopta kotzebuea | reverse complement strand
GTATTTTGAAAAGACGACTGTCTTCACTCAGCGAGAGGTATGAAAGAGAGATGAAAATTAGCGGAATGATTGTGAGCGAAACGGAAAGAAAGCGAGAACTGGTATGACTGAACTAGGACCCTGACCCAAAACACGCAGGGGAACGATACAAAAAAAAAAAAAAAAGACGGTCTCCGGTAACACAGACCCACCACCAGTAGTACGAGTCTATAGCTACGAGTTAGGGGTTACTAGTTACAATCGTTCGTAGAAGCTCTTGTATGCGTTTGTTTATGAAAATTATCAGTAGCAATAAAAAAAGAATTCAATTTCAAGAGTTAATTTTTTTATTTGACGAGACAAGCAAGGCGTACACTTGATGGTAAGTGATACGTTTGTTAATAACAACTTGGTGCTGGTTATAATAGTATACACAACACCACATTGTGCTCGTCGCTATGAGACTTAAGATGTTGATTTTCATTACAGCAGTAATTTCACTATCATACAGCACCCTTCAAAGTAGGTAAATATAACTTATAGATATTCGGCAATACAAACCTATCATTAATGAGTCAATTACGTATGACTAGTAAGACATTATCTTTTTTTATTAGGACTTTTGCGCAAGGTGAGCAGCATGTCAGTTCAATCCTATCTTATATAGAATCAAAAACACCCACTGCTAGTCATACGCACTATACTATATACTATACTGTACGTACTAAACTATACTACAAACTACTTAAGAATTAGTTTTGCCATGAATCTGAATAAAATCGAAGCTTCTTCGCTTCATAGTCGTGAAAGGATTCCATTATATAAGCCAACATAGATTTTATTCAGATTCAGGGACGAAATTAAGAAATTTCTAATAAGCTCAGTTCTGACACACTCCATTAACAGATGATGAGTTTCCTTTAGGTTAACACATTCCACCCAATTCGGTGATCTGACTTGCTTCATTGTATGTATATATTTATTGCTTGACGGGTGACCTGAGCTTGTGACTTACTTTCCCTACTTAAATTACTAGTACAACACGACATTACCTTGAAGTTGATTATCTTGCGATTTATGTGTAGTAGTATATATTTACAATGCAATCTACAAGCATCTGAATCGTATATACAAATGGGGAATCGGATTCTAATCACGGACGTAGTGATGGTGGTACAGAATCGGTTGACCGTCGCGCCGCCACTGGCCGCAGGCAAATGACAAGGAATTAGTCGGTAATGGCGAGACCATTCCACCTAACTGCCGCGCCGGCCTCACCTACCCATATATAATTGATTATCCTACCGAACCCTTTTGCTGTTGTCCGTTATACAAACTGTTTCATCCGACCACAGATTTGCATTACTAACTCTATAAATACTACTTATTAAATACAAATAAACAATTACGTAGATTCATGAAAACACTGTACATATTAAACCTCTTTAACATTACTACAAAAGTAATATTCAAAATATGAACCGGAAGCTTGATACTTGGTTAAAGTACACAAGTGGGCTATATACATGATGGTATATACAGTATATTATTGAGTGTTCCAGTTTTCAATCTTTGATTAATAATGCCTTAATATCTCATAACAGCCTTCACCTGTAAGATAAAAATCAGGAATTACAAAATAATATGTATAACAAGTTTAATAATTAAAACGGCCATTTAATGTCAAGCCATCGTATATATTTACAAAAGTATTTTTACCTTAAATCGATACGCTGGTAAGTAACAGATGAATAAATCATATGATACACGTTGTGAGAATTCAGGTAATTAAAACAGGAACCAAGACTTGAAGGTTGGAAATGTTTGAATAATGTTATTTATCTGCGTCAGGCGTCGGCTTTTTTAGTAAGACGAATCTGTCACAGATTATCTCTACTCATTTTTCATTCCTTTGGTGGAGGACCAATCTGACAGCTGTCTTAACCCTTTTTAACCAATGGGAATGTCATAGACACACGATTTACATTACCGTGTTTTTTTTCTTTTACCTCTGCGTAGATTAAGAGCTTTTATAGCATTTTAATATCTTAAAGAATTAATATTGCTACATGCAATCTACGAAGTAATTTTTTTTTTGGACGCGTCGCGTTTTTGAATTAAGTAATTCATTATGTTGCAACACAAAAGATATTTGCGTTGGTAATTTTATTTATATAAAAAAATCACTATTTCCTATGTACCTCATAATTTTAGTAAACTCTTAACGGTAACTTTAGTACTCACACTTAATTTTCTTTTATTAAAATTTATGATTGTATGATGAGTTTAGATATAAATGAAACATTTTTTATTAAGTATAATCAAAATTTATTAGTCATTAAAAAATAACTCACTACAAAAGTAAAGGTTTAAAGAAAGGCCTGAAATCCATGTGAAACAAATGATCCTCATAACGAATGAACTGTGTACCTATTAATAAGCGGTTAAATCTTAACATCTCGGTAACATCTCAATTTCTTGTATTTGAAACAACAATAATATTTCCTGAAACAGGATATTTATTTAAAACAAGGCGTTGATAAAGTAATTTTCTTTTAACCTTAACCATGTCTTTATGGAGTGGTCATTACTTAGCAATGGTACACAGCCCGCTCTGAGCAATGGCTGAACATTAATCAAAATGCCATACTTGCCTCTCGCTCTTTTTCCTTCGTCTCCCTTCCACTAGTCATGGATATGTCGTTGGCCCTCACTGAAGAGATAACAATTACCTGCGATATTTATATCTTTCAATTGTACACTTTAACCGGATCGGATCTAGGCACAATTTTAATCAAATCATAACAATATTTACAACATTTTGTATTGATAATCACTCAAGCTTTACGGTCCTACTCTCTGAGGCTTCCTTTTTTTTGATAACATAGTTTTTTTAATAGATATAAAGTCTGCCCCGGGTATTTTATAACGATCGCAATAATGAGCAATTAATTTCATATAAACTTATCTCAACATATTCTCATAATCGTTAATTAAGTTCTCAACGCGTAATGATTAACTTTAAGACAAACTTGACTAAGAATTTGATTTCACAAACCGGTAGCTTTTTTCATTAATTTTTACTACAATCTTCAAATAGTTTTAATTAGAAATTTACTGGGGAGACATTTCAACAAATGTATTTATTGTTTTCTCTTCCCCCAGTATTCGCTGATACGATGACAAGAAACAAACATACATACGAAGCGAGCCCACGTGTGGGATGTCAAGGGTGCCCTTCCTCCTCGAACCGCTGAAAGCAGTCTTCATCGCCCACACGACTTCCGGCCTGTCATCTGGTATTAAACAACATTGCTTTCTCTTTCATAGTATTTCCATTGACTAAGTTTTGTTTGAGAATTCAAAAACCTAACATTAGGACTCAATATGAATATTTATTTTTAACATACTAAATCGTCTATGAACTGATCCTCCAAACAAGATCGCACCCTCTGGCAGTCATGGCATCGGCAATTCATCATTGGTCGTGGTCCACACAATTCAACAGTTTAGATCAATCAATACTATTTACTCGGAACGTCGTAGAGGGTACACGGGGGTGAACATTTGCATAGAATAGTCCTGCCGTAGCAATGTCATCTGTCAAATCTGTGAACGACATCCACGGCATTTCGTATACGGGCTGTTATCAAAACGAAATATAATCGAAATACATTGAACTCATCTTTAAATAACAACTAAACCTTTATTTTAATAAGAAAAACAATTTTCATTAATTTTTCAATCAATTCAACTTTCACACCCTTTTCTTTTTTGCTTTAAAACTTTTAAAGTTTCATTTTCATCTCTCTTATACTCTTCCAAAGCTATATATTTTAGGAAGCCTGTTGTAATAAAATTGTCACTAATTTGTCGCAATTTTGTTATCTAATTATAGATCATCGCAAAATTAATTTTATAATTGTAACAATAATATAATAATTACGTAAAGTACAAATGTGTTTGTCTATATGTAGACATTTATTTATACGTAGAATGTAAGTGTATGCTATTAACAGTATATTATTATTTTTCTATCTTTATATTTTAAGTTTTATGTTCTTCCTCTCCTACCAAATGGATCTCTCTACTTCTTAGTTTGACTAGTAGAAAAAAACCATACAGTATTTGCGTCAAAACCCCCTTTGAAACAATTTTAAGGAAAAACAGTAAGATTTAAATAGTATAAATAATGTAGCAATAAAAAGCTTTTTAATAATTACTTTTGAGGAGTAATAGATTATTGATTAACTAAACATACGATTTAAATATTATTATTAAGAATAGTATGAAAATTATCTAATATATGAGGTATTATTTTTATGTTAATAAAATTATGGGAGTTTTAATAGATAAAAAACTTGACACGTCAAACTTCAGCCGATAACAGCATCGCCACCTGCAAAAATAAAGATTAAAATAAATAGGGCCTGAATAATGGAACACCATGTAAACAAAGGGGGGTGGGAGAGGGTAAATAAAAGCTAGTAGAGCGCATTAAGGCTTTCGGGTAAGACGCTATTGTTGTCATATCGGTAGATAAACTATGGCATTAATCAATTGCATACGACAATGGAGCTGCTCACCTCACCGCCAAACAGTTATACGAGACCTCTAAACAACGGAACGATCCCACTGAGGCACCTCTATGGTTTCAGCCAAGGGTGACCCAGGGTAGATCTGCCTATACTGGTTGTTGAGAATCGACGTACGATTGGGTCCGTCGACAAATACCACTCGAAAGCACTATACGTTGTAACGGTTCTTCCGCCGGAATCCAACACTTTTACTATACGAATGCGAACTTTGTGAGAAATGAGCGTTATTAATATATTTTTCACGACACTATAAATATAGATTTTCTAGAAAAATTTTCGTACTTACATTCATAATATATAGTATACAAGTAGACGATTTTAATTTAATTACAAATTATTTATCTTAATTTCTCTATCAGTACCTATATATTTGTAACATCAAAATGTCTATTTCCATTGCTAGGTGATAGCTTCAGACGAATTATTGTTATTGTGCTGCTGTATTGATACTGCTGTTTTTTTGCTATTAACATTTCACAACCAGAATTTTCTGGCTAACCCATTTCACTATCTTTGTCCTAATTATCACTTAACAACATATGAAATTAAGAACAAATGTTATCACGTTTTCAAAAAAAAATCTAGGTAAATTCAAATTGTACAGCATCATGCCATCATTTAATTCTTAATATATGTCATGATAAGTATATTTTTTTTAAATACAAGAACTTTACTTGTCATAAAAATAATTTTAAGGTATAATTCTTTGAACGTCTCAATACTATTAAAAGGAAACGAAGTAGACGATGATAACAAAATTGTATCTCACGTACGTAGCCGTACGGCGTTTAATCACGACCCCCGTGAACATTTTCCTACGTCGAATATCAAATAATTTCATTAAAGCGTCTACGAAATGCTCACATACACATAAGCTTTGCGGGAAGTCCGCATTATTCATACATCAGGCCCCTTTGTCTGGCGACACGTCACTGCATCCCTTATACGATGCCAACAACCTTACTATAGACCTCCTTAATCATATACGAGTATATTCAAATTAATAAAGCTACCACTCGCATGTTTCTATTCATCTTCTTAAATATTAAATGCAGATTTGTTTATTGTTATACATAATTGAACACCAACCTAGTACATACAAAAGAGTACGTTTCATTTTTAGTTGCGGTTTTTGCTGATTCATTGAATTATTAAAAGATTGACGTCTTGTGTAAGTGTGATATTAAAAATCGATACTTTATACATATTTTATATCATCATCATTTCAGCCGATGGTCCACTGCTGGACATAGGTCTTTTTTTTACAAAGGTACGGGTTAATGCTTGTCCACGATCCCTCCTGGTGTTAAGTGATGATGTGGTTTATGTTGGTAACGCGCAGTAACCTAACTAATGCCTATTCACTCTTTTTTTCTTTGTCTCTTGTTAATTATTCCACAAAATGTGATCTCGTGCCGTTTTTCATCCAATGGCTCCCAGCAACACTTTTTTAGTCGTCTTTTTATATGTATATATAGTAATACGAAGTATGTTCGAGATTTCATAGTTCAGTTTGCGAATTGAATTCCGACCTATTTCGCTCCATAAGTCACAGCGAGAGCGGAGAAACAAGTGACAGGTTGAAACTTACCTCCTGTCACGGACCGCGGGTCTGAAAACACTAAGTGCAGATTAGTTTTTCCATGTTTGGTTATTTACTACTGAAACTAAGTTTTAAGCGTTGAAAAAACACGAAATATAACACAACATTAAACAATAAGGTCACATAGAAAACGATATCCATTGGGCAGGCTTTCGTTTAACATTAGACCAAAACAGTTTAGAAGATGTTGGTAATTCATAGATAGCATCAGAAAATTTTTATTTTAGTTTCTGATATAATTGTTATGTGTATATATTTTTGTTAAATTTATTTAAATTCTCTGTAAGTTAACTGAAAACATGTGGTATTGCGTTTATGTGCACGAATGCTATGCACATCTACAAAGGTGGTACAAATCGAATAATACCTTCTTCTGGCTGTTAATAACTGTAGTTTTGTATTATCGCTGATGTGTCAAATTAAATTAAAAAAAAATGTTTTAATATAACATTTGTTTTAAGTATTAATGAAAGTATAGTTGTGTTTTTTTACAGGACATATTTCTAAAAGAAAGAGCAGGTAGCAAATAAAACTGAATTAAAACAAAACAGCTACGAGATGACTTTAGAATCATAATTGCGAAACACTACAGCATCACGAAATGCTTATGCAAATGTCATGAGCCGACCTTCGTCTCACAAAGAAAAGTAAAGCAGTCTACTGAAATCGTTTGTGGCGGATACATTAAGGAGTTGTTCACAATTGTAAAGAAAATATCAAATGAAATATATACAAAAGTAACAGCTATTTTTTTAAATTTATTACAAACTCGTAATATTTTGCCATAAGGCTTTATAACGAGTGTAACATAAAAAAGCTCTAAATATATTTTTTAAACATAATCAAATATGAACTGGTGTAGTTTCGGCTATACTGATCGTAGTTAAAGTACCATCGCAGCTTCTACTTCTACCGCCAAACAGTAATGTGTAAATACTATTGTTTTCCTGTTGAAGTGTGCTGTATGCTAGTGAAATTACTGGGGTAACGAGACTTACCACTATACGCCTCAAGGCGACGGGTGCAATGTGGTGCAGTATAGACCATATTAACTAATGCCGGGTTGTTATGAACAAGCGTATCACTTACCATCAGGTAAATATTTTGCTCATCTCGTCACTTCATGACGTAAAAAAAAAGCTTTTTTTTATAAATAAAAGTAATCAATCGCGGTTTTGAAGTCGGGCAAATTTTTAATAGAAGATAATACAAGGAAGTCAAATAGTTTAAACATAAATCTTTATTTCTATAACTAGTGATGCTGGTCATATCTTTGTACATTCGATTTCGGAATTTAGGTGAGGAATAAGAGTCCTCTTAAGCTCCATGAAGAAAATTTGGGCTCTCATAATAATTATATCGTAAGATGATCATGCATCATCATTTCAACCGATGGACATCCACTGCTGGACATAGATCTCTTGTAAAGTACTCCACAAAGTACGATCTTGTGCCGTTTAGATCCAGAAAATCATTAGATATAGTTATTATACACAATATTATTCTGCTTACACGTTTTAAAATAAACCCTTCATTTAATAAAATTTTCTTTGAGAGAATCTCTGTTTTTCATATGTATATTAATTTTATTACAGTAAGCCATGTTGTAGTGTGTACGTGTGTATAACAGTTTTGTCGCATATAATGCGCTACACAAATTGACGCAGTGTGTAGTAGTTGGAGTCGTGTGGTGCGATCGCTCATCCGATGAATACCGTTAAATAGCACCACATCACATTTTGTATTTGTAAGACGACGGCAGTTACGCGTAATACATATATTTATACATACATTTTATAGGTAAAATTACTATTTTCACGCTCGCATCTAACTTCTTTAAAGTAATTTTGTATACTCTCCTCTTTTTGATTATAGCAGATATTACAAAAAAAAATTGATAATTTTGATGTTTTGTTTCATTTAATAAAATCTGTTTAGAAAAGCCGTTTATTTTGATATAATCGTAGTATTTATTTCAGCTGATAGATATATATTAAAATATGAAGGACGTAGTAGTTAATGTCTCATCTCAACTCACACAACAATTCAAGGGATCCAAGGCAACCTCACTTTTTCGTGCACACTGATAAATAAAAAACTAGGCTCTGGTTTCCCACCAACTCATACTGGGCCAGCTTAGTAGGAGATAGCTCAAATGCTCTACTATTGGTAGAGGCCCATATCAAGCATTAGGCTTCTGTCGGCTGATGGAGATGAAGAAACATAAATATTGTTTCATAAATAGTGAGTATATATAGTGTTAGTAACAGATTTTATTACATAGTAGTTAGTAATGTGTTAGTATTTCATTTTTGTATGACGAGGAGCTTGTTATAGGAACTATCCAAAGTAATTAGGTATTTATGTGGTATGTCATTTAATATCAAGAGGAACCTTTAAAGAGTTAAAGTATACAAGTGGCCTATACAAAACTCTGAACCTTTGGGTACCCACAACTCGAGAACCCGACCACATACCAACAAAATTCCAACGGCTCTGATCTTATTAAGCGAGATCTGTCTGTATGCTAAATTTCAGCACCTGCTCCTACCTCTTGTAATTCTCAAGATTGAAAATTGTTGACGGACAGACTGACGGACGGACATTGTCGTTGAAATAAGAATGTTAAAAGTATACCAAAAATGAATATAAATAAATATATATAATTAAACGATATTTAAACATCAAGTTATTTGTAAATCTCAATGTGAAATGTAGACTTTCATCGGAACTTCTGTAAGCTTTTCCTGTAGTTTACTCATGTTCATTTTGTTTAGTGTTTAATGTCAGATAAAATATAAAGATTTTCGTACTGTGAATAAGGCGTTATCGAGGAATACCTCTCACGGCTCACAGATTTCAATGACAAAGGTAATGCATTAGTCAGTATCTAGAAAACACATTAACATATAGAGAGAGATTGGGTTTGACGTGTGACTTATGTACGCGGCCGCGCTCGCTGCGATGTACCGCGACGTTACTTTGGGGTGCTAATGTACATTGAAATGAAACATGAAAAAAAAAACGTTAAATAAAACTATTTGACAAATATACTTCGATATTTTTTTTCATTTGAATATCTTTAAAACAATTAATTTGCGTGAGTATATAAATTTTTCTTATAATTATTGTTCTTTTGACAGGATTGCATTTAATTTTTATATGCAACAATTTATCAAAACTTTTGCATTAATATATACTTGATGTATGAGTAATTTATATACGTAATAGTATATAGCAGATATGTAATGTATTATTAATTAAATTGTACCGTAACTTTATGTACTATCACATCACCTATATATACACCTTTCATGTAATATCGTTCCTAAATAAGGTGGTAGCTGAAAATCAGTGCGTTTTCCACCATGGACATTATTTGCACTAAGTTACGGCCTTTTTCCACCATTGCTATACTTACGGCTGTCATAATTGTAATATAATTAGATTTATACACTCTTGTATATTTAGCTATAGCTTCAATATTTGTATTGGTTTGTTTTGTATATCTGTACTGCATGGACAAATAAACGAGTTATCTATCTATGTACTATATGTATATAAAAAACGCAACGAGATCTATAATAAATCACTGGGTAACTTACTAGATATCCATTTGGGCCGAATATATATATTTTTTACAGTAGTAAATATAACCTAGCTTTCATTCAGCTTCTAGGTGAAGGCGTTACAGGTGATACATATTTACTAGAATTGAAAGATTTAATATTTCATATCTGATTTGACTGATTACTAGTATGTGAATGTTCTTCTCGGCTCAAGCAATGGTTTATGAAGTAAACTTAGCAGTTGTGGGAGTTCGGAGATTTGTTGTAAAATAATGTATATAATAATACATCACCGTGTGGTATAAATATAAAAATATTATATAAATAAAACAGTTATGAGTTTATAGCCTGTATTAAATGTAGACACTTGCTATTAGATGTTTAATTGATATTTATTCACGCCTGCCATCTGGCTCTCGTGCGTTCTGGTCTCTCGCCAAGGTTGTCCAGGGTAATTTCTGTCGGTCGACGCTT
>DWLS01008038.1:0-10224 GCA_018246255.1 Pachliopta kotzebuea | reverse complement strand
TGCTACCAAAACACAGGCGTGTCTTTTCACAGCCAAAAGGAGCCAGTTCACCTTGGCTCCTACTTTTCGGGGTGTGTTCTTGGAAATTTCCGACTGTCTCCAATTGCTGGGGGTAGAGATCTCGACTAAACTAAACTTCGGATATTTCATTGAGTCCAAAGCTAAGATAGCAGCAAGGAAACTGGGGGTCCTTGCCAAGGTGCGGCAGTATTTCACTCCAGGACAGCTTTTGACTTTATATAAAGCACAGGTCCGGATGTGTGTGGAGTACTGTTGTCATATCTGGGCGGGTGCTGCTATAACCTATCTTGCAGCACTAGACTCGGAGAAGAGGCGGGCCAAGAGGCTTATTCGAGGCGAGACTCCATCCTTATGTTGTAAACTTCCTCAGTTTACGCACTAAGAGGTTTGACTCCTCGTTTTTAATAAGGACAGCTAAGGAATGGAACAACTTGCAGGCGTCAGTGTACCCGTCCAATAACGATGTGGGCGTCTTCAAGAAAAAAGTGAATAGGCATTTGCTAGGTTAATGCGGTTTACCATCATAGACCACATCTTCACTTAACAACAGGTGGGATTGTGGTCAAGCATTAACCTATACATTCGTAAAAAAAAGGTCTCCGGAAGCAGACACCTACAACCAATAAATATATAGTTGGTAATGAGCTGCGCGGCGGCGGAGGGCGGTTCGCAGCCACGGCTGACGCGTGACGCCCGCTGCGCAATCTTGCGCAACGTTGGAACGCATTCAACCCGCTTTTACTCGAGACTAGTTTACATGGAATGCTTCAATTACGTAAAACTGTATCAAAATTTGTATTCACGTAGAATGCTCATGCGGTTTGTTCTTGTAACACCGTGTTGTCAACGATTACTAAACAAACCGGTGATTGATCAGCTTATCCACTTACATAGTCTGTGGAGATATCAAATCTAGCGTCGGATATACGGCTATTTTGTCTGCATAGGTAAATTGTATTGTTTTTACGCTATAAGTACATTTTTTTTTATAGTAATTCTGCTTTTCTCTGATATTATTGTTCTGGGGTTTTTAACTTATATTTACACAATTTAATACTTAGGGTATCTTATCATTTACGATAACAAAACATACACGTATGTGTATATAGTCATATTTAAATATTCTTGTTTCTGTTATTAACAATAGTACATATCTTTTGACAATACATCATAAACTTATTTCTAACTAATTTACATTTTATTAACTCGTTTAAATCATCGGTATGTATTTGTAGGCCTGTTTTCTGTTCAAATTCATACTGTAAAATTCTATGAATGGGACATTCCGTTAGTAAATGAGGAACCGTTTCCTCCGTAGCATCATCACATATATACGATGGGCTCTCTTTACACTTAAAACGGTTCAAGTATTGGCAGAATCCACCGTGGCCTGTGAATATCTGGGTTAGTTGCCCAGTGGGACGAACCTTTTTTATTTAGCTGTACGCTTCTGCTGCGTTCGGGAAAAACAGCTTTGTGATGGATGCGGTTGTTCAATAAGTACATTATGACAAATTGAACAACGTTTGAATGTTTAATTATGTAAGCTAACATTTTATGACTTTATTCCCTAAAAATTTATAATGAAATATATTTTAAAAACTCCAGCGATGGTATAATACTTAAATCTTGACTGCGTTCGCCAAACTGGGCCTACTTATGCAAGGCAAAGAAACTTTTACTTTCATCGTAACTACCGGAATAAGATATAAAAACTTCACGTCTATTTTTCTTTGCTTCAATTTCTTGTTAATTATTTGCCGATGAAGCGATTAGTCATACAAGTATTGAACAGCATAGTAATTTTTAAGAAATTATAAGCTATGTACAACAGATTCATGTTAAACTTTTTAGAGCGCTCCAGTTTTTTATTCGTTCAAAGAATATTTATGCCACGCAAACGTTTTTCGGTTCATATGCTTTCTAAGCAATAGATGAACTTTAAAGAGGACCTTAGCAAATTTTAAAATAAGTTTTTGTTTTTTTGAGAATAATTATACTTGTTATTATACAATAACATTTATGTTAATGTCATTCATTAACTAAAATGTGTAGAGAAGGTTGAAAACGCTATCAGAAAATCTATAATAGCTATAAAGTTAAATAATGTAATGTAAAACTCAGTTGTTCTTAGTATATAAAAAAAAACATATTTATTTTTGAGTGTGATTCAAACGATTGACTCCACGAAGCTTTCAACGATTAATATTACTTCGTCCTTGACATTTCGTTACACTTCTACCAATCGTCTCTCAGCCGCATCGCTACAGCAGACCTTTAGATAAAACCTTCATAATGCGCACGAATGAATTTTATTATACATATATTAAAATACTCCGAAGTCTTTAAGATGCAAATATTTTAATATAGATATTTAATAATTAAAAAATAAATTCGAAGACGTAACAGAAACACAACTGTTATTAAATAAGCGATGGCAAACGAGAGTATTAATTAATAATATAACAAAAAAAATATTTAAATATAACTAGTGCGTTAGAATGTTTTAAGTTAGAAATGAGGTCCGAAATTAAGAATAGTTCTGGTTAAAGATTAATTGTGTATCAAAATAATATTATTTTATTTCATCTATTTTGATGAGGGTAAACAAGTAGTTAACTAAAATCTATTTGATTTACACATATCGCAGATTGAACCTCGTAATTACCAATATACACAGGACACGATGGTATGTTTATACGTCATATTGAAAACGAAGTATTTCTCATTAAGTTTGTAATACATAATCATATGAAATGCAGACAAATCTTTAGTCATTTTATGTATATAATAAGTCGAAGTCACCTTAACAATTTACCTAGATCTCATAGTATACAAACCAAATGAATATGGAATAATATATATTTTAGAGATGGGTAATATTTTAAACCATTAGACCAAACACTTTCATGTATGAAATAGCCTCCGAGTTGTTTATGGATAAAAAGCAATCCACTTAGAGATATTTTCCGTACAGAACCATTAACTGCAGTTTTATTAAAACATTTTACTTTTATGTTTTATTCCAGGAATATGGGTGTTGTAATATTGTTCATAAAGAGTTACAAATTTATAATTTAAATAAAAGAGAAAAGAATAGAACAATAAAGATTTAATAATAATATAAATCAGTAGGTATTTTAGTGTTATACTAGCATTAATTATAATTAAATTCTTAGTTTTTCAAATTAGACCCACCAATTAGAAACACCATTGAGACAAAGGTTTTTGAGTAAATATAGCTGGAAAATGATCTAAAGATAATGTTTTAAAATATTATTGCAGTATGCCTATATGTAACAAAATGCCATATATGTATACTCATAGATCTATGAATAATATTCAGTATTTTTAGAATGCCGTGACTATTAGATAATTGTTCAAGGTTATTTAAATAATATTTTATTGATTTTTTGATAATATGTTTCATGGAATATATGTTAAAGTACATCAAGCGCACTGGAGTACTGTAAATTACTGCATGTGTTGATTATAAGAACAAAACATTTCATGTACCGTTTATAATTTACTTAACTACTACTATATATTGTATTAATAAACGCAAGTTAGAAGTAGTTCGTAAGAGCAGAGCAATGTTTTGATCCATTCACTAGCAAATATCCGTTTACCTTTAAGGAATATCTGTAAAAGGCGAAGCATGTAATAATAAAACTCGTGGTCTATATTTAGATCGTCGATAGATAAACGCGATATAACGTCCGGTAAGGAATTTCAAATGCACTTTGTTGTTAGTAATAGTTGGTGATGCAAAACAAATCGACTACGGCATTATATATTCAGGTGGTTACCGTTGTTTCAGTATTGTAACATTATTGAAGCCGAAGTTGCGATATGACTTTGAATGTTGGATTTGAATATCATCATTAAGGCGTGTCATTAGCGGGCATTCGTTATGGTTCGATCAACGATGATTGATGAGAATCGATGATATCGCAATCACAAGCAACATTTGTACATTTGAATGATCTTATCTATATAGTCTTTTGATTAATTGAAAGAAAGAAGTAATTTCCATTTGTTAAGCATAGGATATGAAGAAAGATTAATTAAATAATTATAATAAATTATTTCCCACTTGGTGTCCAGAAATATGTTCATTTTAATATCGAATTTATTTATAAGGCTGAAGTGTTATGTTTAATGATACTATAAACGATTATATTATTAGGTAAAGCTATATTATATTATAAACATTTAAAATTATTTAGTAGTAGTAAAATCTAAATAAATATCTAATTTTCGAAATTGGTACAAGTTCCGGATGAATTTTAAAGTTGTTCAAGCTTTGTAATACTGTAGCAATACTCAAGTAACATGTTTTTCAATTTGTAGATATAAATGTACATATTTCTTTTTAATGAAAGCAGTGGTGTGTAATAGTTTAGATGACTAGTTAAATTAATTTTTGTGTAGTAATATATACGTGTACTACATATAATATTAAAATTGTATGGATTACCTATTCAGATTTTTAATTTTTTTACTTACCTTTATCGCAGAGTTTTTACAAGTTTGTCAATGTATTAATGTACAGAAATTATTTGATGTAAGGGGAAAATTGGATGTAAGGGGTCCTACAAAACAACTCATGGGCCCCGAGGCCAACTTCACCTGCTCGTGGTGAACCCAGCTAATAAACAAACGAGGCTCTGGCTCCCTAGTAACCTTCATTGGGCCAACATAGTCGAAATTCCTCATTATTGAAAGAGGTCTATGTTCAGCAGTGGATGTCTATCGGTTAATACCGATCGTAAAATGAATAAATCCACAGTAGTTTTAATTAGATGTTCAAGTAAGAAAACTTTTTTCCTTTTGCATTCAATATATAATACCGAATGATAAATAAACGTGAGAAACTATCTCACAGGTATTTTGATAGAGTGGTTTGAACCAGCTTGTATTTTTATGTTCCAAAAACTAATAATAAACACGCGCCAAAGATTTAAAAACGTTGACGTAGTGTTTAAGATTCGCTTCTAAAATATCAATCTGTCTAATGGCCTTGGCCAAAATGGTGTCGATTTCTCTTAACCAAATAAAAGCAATAACATGCAACAATAAAATTCCCAACACTAGTAATTCCCAACCATTAAAAAAGAATATCTGATATAATTTCTTAAGGTTGGTCTTGTTAACATATAACTGAAAGGAAAGGCAAAGAAACATTTTCTATTTTATTTGTTTTGAACACTTTTGTTAACTATTTTTGAAAAAATATATTTTTATACAGAAAACGAGAATTCGCCAAAGCTTATTTGCACAAAAAATTAATCTAGCAATTCCGAGAATTTATCTGCAAATATATTTTATGTTTTATTGATAGCAGTAACTCGGGAGTCTAATATTTGTGTGTTTAGCCACAAGAAATTTTTTGAAGCAGTATATGAATAATTATTATAAAAAAGTCAAACAATACGAAGTACCTCAAAGTAAGCGGTATTGTGAAGTGAAAATCGTCACTTTAGTCAGATTTTCGAAAAATCCTCATGGTGTTTCCGTGTGTTCGACCTCATAGCGACTCTCTAGTTGGAACACATCCAGCGGTCCATCTCCTGCAAAAATATAATTAAATTAATAATTTTTAAAAGACAAACAAAAAACTGCTTTAGAAAAAAAAATAATTAAGATCTATGATGGAATTTAAGTATGGCTTACGGAAATGAAAAAAAAATTTTTTTACTTGTATATACCATTTAAGATTTTTACAGGGAACAAAATAATTGTCCTTATCATATTTTTTTTGTAGACACCATGTCGGTTAAAGAAGTTATATCATTAGTGTACTGATGCTTATTTATAATATGAGAAGTTAAATATCGCAAATTTGAAAACGATTCTCTATTGATAAGTTTACTATATGGCGAGCTAGTTATATAAATATACTGAGTTATACGAGGCTTAATATTTGATAGCGACAAGTCAATGTGTTGCAGGGTATAGCAGCCTAAGTAGCCCCTGGTTATTCGGGGCACGTGTAGCACTTACTATCAGATCTTACTCGTCACGTAGTTTATTTGTTTTAAAATTAGATATATATTCTTTATTACTCTGTAAGTGGAGAAGAAAGTTAGAGGTTTTTAATTTTACTACTATATTTCTTATTAATACTCTTCCTCTGTCGATGTAAATCAGACTCCATACTTGCCTTAATTTCTTACTTATATATATATTATTATTGTTTAATTCTAGATCGTTTATCAATGTTAAATATTGCAAGTTAAAATTTAAGTAGCATGTTATCTGGCTCTGTTGCAGGTAATCTTCTAATTGTTTTTTTATATCTTTAGATCAGCCTGTTATTAAATGTTGTACATTTTTGGTAGACAAATTCTACATAATTGCACACCGTTTTAAATTCTAAACACTTTGTGTTTCGTCGCTAGGTGGCGTTGGACAAAGTTTAATAACTTTTGTCCAAAGTTATTTTAATTTGTTAAGTTTAATGCACTTCGTTTAAACATTGTGAAGCAGTATGTTATTTTCCTATATTACAGGCGTTTAGATATTGTTTACACAACGGAAATTGTATTTCGCTTTGTTGGTTTCAGGGATTTTGTGTGTTTTACTACCGCAAATTACTACTAATACTGGTATAATAGTAAAGCATTATACCAGATAGATAAATACAATAAATAATGTGGAAAGTAACCTCACATAGTCAGGTTAGTAAGAATGTATACTTCGACACCTGTTCGCAGAATAAAATATATTTTAAATAATTTGACATTCTTTTTAACCAAGTAATATTCATACATAATTGCCTACAACAAACAATATGAGCATCCAAATATTGACTTCGGTAGTAGCGTTTATTCTGATTGACCGTTGCCACAGCATACGTAATGTTTAAACAAAGCATATAAATTTGTCCCACTTTTACAGCGTTGTGTGATACGTAACCTCGTGTTATGGCATTATGAAGATTTCCGAGTTTAAAATATCATTACGTAGATATATAATATACTTTTAAAATTATTTAATAAGAAAAAAAAATTAAATAACTTCTGTCAAGACGCATGCTCAATTGAAATCTATTTTAAATCACACGTACACATTGTTTCGTGAAGTTATTGTGAATAACCATTTAAATGTTTAAAAAAATATATGAATTTTGATGTTCCTTCCGACTTATTATTTAAAAAGGTACGCTTAATCACAAAATAATAATTTTCTCAGACAAATTTTTTGTCTAACATTCAGATCTTTCTGTCTATCAAGAGAATATTATAGTAGAGATAGTATGATAATAATAATATTCTATTCATTTTAATGATGTGCTTTACAAGAAAACCATAAGGTCAAGATTCTTTTACTAAATGTCAGGCATCTAATTTATTAAGCATATCACGATATATAATTTTTATTGTAACGAAGAAGAATTACCAAAATGTTCATCAACTTCTTGTTATGTTGAATATGTGTGTAAAGAACAAAAGGTTACTTATTGCTAAACATTGTGTTTTGCCCGGTTTTGTAATTTTTTGCCACAGTTATATACAAAGTAATTATAATTGTAATGTATTTAAAATTATAATCAGCTTATGGATCCGATTTTTAGTTAGTATATATATTACTTTTGGTAATAGGCAGTCTTTTATTAAATTGTTTTATTTCATTACATTATGAGAGACCGAAATTATGTTTCCCGTAAATATTTATCAAAATTTTGTACATTAAGTACTTTGCGTAAAGATTATAAATATTTGTATATCCTTTTTTTCTTTTCTTGCTAGTCTCCTGTTTATTAATTTTTATCTTTCCTGTCCTACTGGATTACCTGAAAGAGATCGCTTAGAACGATAAGACGGCCCTTCACTACACTTAGATTATAAGTTTAGTTATTTGAATTAATTTACTGTACCATAATGTGAGAGCAATAAAGAGTTTATCAATTTATTAGTATTACAGAGCACCATTTGTTTTTTTTTATTACATATTTTTTTTTAATAAATTATTAAAAAGAGTTTAAATTTTTTGGTGAAATATCGTTCAATATGATGAGGAGTGTTTATCGATAATGGTTTTAGCTAGGGAGAGCCCATCGTGTATATGTGATGACGCTGCGGAGGACACAGTTCCTCACTAACGGAGTGTCCCATTCATAGGATGTTACGGTATGAATTTGAAAAGGAAACAGGCCTAAGAATTCATACTGATAGTTTAAACGAATTATTAAAATGTAAATTGCTTAGAAATAACTTTATAATATATTGACAAAGAATATGTACTATTGTTATGACTATATACACATATGTGTATGTACAGGTTTTGTAATGGTAGATGATAAGATTACATAAGAATAAAAAGATGTGAATATAAGTTAAAAAATCCCAGAACAATAATATCAGGGAAAAGCAGAAATTATAAAAAAATGGTTTTGGCTGGCTCTACAAGTATTTAAAAATCAAGGTACTGAAATATCAAAAGATCTTAACAAATATATTTATTGTAAATTTATATATTTAGCACATGACCAATTGTTATTAAGGTTTGTAGAAATTACAATATATACAATATATGTATATAAAAATCTAAATAACATAAAGGTTTCTTCTATTCAATTTAAAAAATAAATAATCAATTCACTGATAAGAAAACAGTTGGAATTAATGACTTTTTATAAAGGTCATTAAAAAAACAAGATTTTGATAATGTTAGGTCACCTAATTAAGGTACGCCGTGAACAATGTCGTTGTTTGATAAATCAAATGTCATACGACCGGTTTGTTTAAAGATCGCCTGCGTCCGCTTTAACAAATGTGAGATGATTTAATCGGTTTGTTATTAATAATATATTAAAACTCTTATAAATGTAGATAAGACTTATAATAATAAAAAATGTATATGTCATCATAATGCATTGCATAGGATTAACGCGTGTCTTGGTGTCAATCTTAATAAATATTATGCATAGTCTTTGGTAGGCTTTTACTCTTTGAAAACTCGTTCAGGAGTCTTTTTAATTCATTAATAATTACTTTCTTACCCTTTTAGCTGTTTTAAATGTTCACTTGATCAATCAGCATGTGTATGTAGTTTAAATGAAAGCATGTCTTAGTAATTTTTGGCAACGAGAAACTATGGTCCGGTGCATAAAGCTCGTATCAAGGTGCTGCGCCGGGGTCGTGCGCCTCACGCCCGCTGCGACCTTAAAAGCGAACATAGTATGCGGCAATTAAATAAAATTAGTGTTAACCTAATATGTTCTAACTAAGTTATTGTTAATAGTCTGAAATACTATTAAGACGTGCATTTTACACGGCCGATTTTATTATAAAGAATGTGAATAAACTAACTTTAAAATAGTCAAGAAACCTGTTAATATATCAAAAAGGTCGTTAACGTTTAAACTTACAGTGTTTAGTTAAAAAATGCTATTTTTATAATTGGGTTTTATATTGAAGTGTTGCTTAGGAGTGAATAATTATAATTTATTCACAGCTATTTTTCACTCGGTGTTTTAAAAAACGTCCATAGATAAATTAATTCTATGTTAAGACCAGCGTACGGAAGATACACCTTTTTTGGAAGTGCTATGTTCAGCAGTGGATATCGATAGGCTAGAATTAAATTATCAATGATAGGTACACGCAACAGGTTAGTACGGGTGTTAGGTTATCGACGAAAACATTTTGTACTCTTGTTAAGAGCGTTTGTTTAGGAAATTTGGAGATGACGAGACTTTTAAATAGCCACACAGTACTTTCGTACACAGCAGGTTGTTTTAAGTCACTCTATAAAGTCGTACCATATTAACCAACATGTATCGAATGTCAAATTTTTAAAAATGTGTATCTAAAGTTATACGCTGTTTGCCGATTGTAAAGTAGGAAACTAGGAGATAATGACTACAGATTTCATATTTTATACTTTTTCTCTGCTAATATCCAGAACATGAATGAAATTTGTTAGCAGACAACGCAATTTTAGAAATAATAGAATATTATGAAATACAATGTCTGTATCTTCTTTTCTAGAATATGTGTTTTTCGAAATAAGGAAAAAATGCTGCCGTTTTAATGTACCTATCACAGGGATATGAAAGATTTCTTTCAGAAAGAGTATCAGCATCATTTATAACTAGCTCTAGCCAATCGGTGATGGGATTATCGTCTTTTGCTATTAGTAGATAAAAATTATAAAAACAAACAAGTATATGATAAGCAAACAAGGTCTCCGACA
>DWLS01008037.1:0-10225 GCA_018246255.1 Pachliopta kotzebuea | reverse complement strand
TTAATTGGCGACTTGTCTTCATTTAGCGTATTCTGGATCTGAAAGACCAGGAACCTTCGCTGATGGACCTTTTGCTAACCTCTCATCAATTATTCGATTTCAGTCAATGCTCCTCTTGAATCTTGGGAATACTACTTGATTCGGAGTACGGTGACTTTCACGTGCTCATTGCCATCTCTGTCCATGAACAACCGTCGTATTTGGCACTAATACACGTGGAGAGGTATCTATCGGTGGAAGTGCTATGCCTTGCTACGGTGGCTCTTGCAAAGCTCTTATTAAAGAGGCCGGGTTAATGCATTGGTATCTCAGAAAGTAAATACTAGTGCTCTTAAAAAAGAGTATAATTATGCCGCCAGATCTTTCAAAAGAGCAAATTCTGCTGGAAAGTCCTTTGACTTTTTCCAAATGCGTCCGCGGCATTTTGTGAACTGTTAGCACATTTGCTCATTTTATCTATAAAAAAATTATTGTAAGTGAGCCAAGCCTCTAGTATAACTAATAACAAATAAATATTTGTTTTAATATTATATAATTAATAATTACATACAATGGTCCTTTACAACACGTCGTGGGATTCAAACCAATCTCACCTGTTCGTGGTTCATCCTACTAATAAACAAACGATGCTCTGGCTTCCCACCGTCCCGCATTGTTGAGGCCTGTGCCCAGCAGTGGACGTCCATCGGCTAATGAGGAAGTTACATACATTATTACCAGACGAATTTAATATCAATTAATAATTCGTATCAAAAATGTACTTAAAGGGCCAACCCTTACCCGATGCGCGTTGCAGCAAGCTTGAGCTTAGAGATAATAAATTTATTTACACAACAGGCAGTGCATCAGTTACTATACGCTAGTAATGTTAAAATATACTAATATCTTTTTATTTAGCTACTGAATGTGATGTTAAGATACTATGTGATAATTGTCAATTTTGTATTAACTATGATTTAGTCAAGTGTGTGTCCGAATTTAGTTGTGATCGCACCCTGGCTTAACAGTAAGGCCAGCCAAAATGAAACTTGGCAATAATAATCAGATAGGTATCGAGATGGTTTTCAGCCATATCCGGTTCCAAACGGCCAACCGGAAGTAGTTCCGGAAGTCGCTAACTATGCATATTTTTGATATTATTTGTATGCAAATATGATCCTCGTATAAAAATTACTATTTATATGTACTTCCAGTATAACCGGTAAATCGGAAAAGGGGTTCCAAATTCACCTAGTACCTGAATATTATATATTTTTGATATATTTATTGCAGTCAAAGTGTTCCTCAAGTAAAGTAAAGCTTGAGCCATCGGATGGAAAGGTTTTTAAAAACTACACGCTTGTGACTACTGCCTCGAGCTATGATGTTAAGTTAATAAAAATTGAGAGAGAACTGATTTTATTTAGTAATATAACCTTCTTATATACTAAGGTTATACAATGGCTCCTTATGGCTAGTTTATAAACTATATGTGATTAATGGATCTGTTATCCGAGTGTAACGGGTTCCTATTTCATATTATCAGTAATTGTTTCCTTTGTTCATTGTCGGTATTTTTCCTATGACGATATAAGTCTCGTCAAGAAATAAATTTTTAAATGGACTTTTGGTTCCGGTCCATCAACCGGAAGTTGTCCCAATATCTGTATACCAACATAGATATATCGCGAAATTGACAGAGAGAAACGGCGTTATACAGACAGCGGTTATTTTAAATATTTTAAAATGTATATATTATCATTTGTTATTCATACAAGTATTAAATTAAACCTCAGTACTGTTATGGTGATAGATTTCCAATACGAACACTGATGTTACGTTGAACCTTGACATCTTATTCATTTGTAATTTTTTGGTAAGTAGTATTATTAACGATGAAGTGTAGTTAGTTCCTGGCCATAGGCAACTGTCCGTCTGTACGCGCCGCAGTTTGCATTAACGAGCCCACTTTTATCAATATGCTCTGTACTTGTACTCTTGGCAACTGAATTAAAGTTTTCTGGCATTTCTGGCAAATAAACAATTCATAAATCACAGGGGGCAGACGGGCCGGCCACTGAATACGCAATGAGATGTTTGGGGAAGGAGGGGGAAGGAGCTGCTCTTTTTTATTTATTTTTTTCTTAATGTATTCTTCGGGATACAGGTCATCGTTTGTATGGTATCCATGTATAGAGTGTTAATGCTGTTTTTATTGATGACGCATCATGTCCATCGTTCTTCTTTTATCAACTAATAACAGTTTTGTAAAGCTTTTTTTGTGCACATAAAGCCTCTCGGCTATAAATAAAAAATTGACATTAATGATTAATGGTAAAGACAGGATCTGTTTACGAAGTTTCATCAAATTTGGTCAACTAACTACCCACACTTATACAATTACTTACGAATTAATTAAATACGAAGAACAACTTAATTAAATACAAAGAAAAAAATTTAATCGTTTCATACAGATGCAATGACTTCTAGAGACTTTAGTGGAACCAAAAAACAGGAAATCGACCTTAATGATAAAAGAAGTAGCAAACTTAACCAGGTCATTATTGAAATTTTTATATGAATTTTTTTCTTGTATATTAAATAAATTGAATGCCCCGAATCTATATCAATATTTTTTTGCTTCGATATATCAACAATTTATAATTCATCAGGACCACGTTCACGAAATTCACTTTATTCATTTAACACCTAAGTTAACTTTTGTTTACATTTAAGCTCAACTTGATGGGGCGCTAAGGGGGCGATAAAGCTGTGAATTGGCAACTGTGTTCTCACAGAAAGCTTTGAGTCCCTTGAGCTTTGATTTGGCAAACAGAAGATAGCCCAAGGTAGACTGGTAGATAATGCTAAAGGTACTAAGCTCACCTTTACACGCGGTTTACAAATAAATAAATAAAGACAGCACTGATTTAAGAGAGAGCAGCACAAGAGATTTATTATACCAGCTACCGGCGAAGTGAGTTAAAAAACCATCCCAAATAAAGTCACCACAATATTTTTGGAGATGGTTGTAAGTTTGCTAACAGTCCTTATTGGAAAGTAAAGGAACAAACTTTACTATTTTTAACTGAAATTTACGGTATAATTATCTAAAATGGATATTTTTTTTTTGTTTTTAGCCCGGACCGGTAGTAAATTTAATTAACTGTAGTTCAAACACAAAAATAATAAAGTCCAAAGGAACCTCGCCCCCCTCTTTCTCCGGTACAATGGGGGCACTTATTCACGCGACGCTTCCTGCCCTGTGTTCAGTAGACATTGTATTTTTTCTCTGCCCGCTGGAACTTTTTCTGTTCATTTGTTTTCTTCCGCCTTTATCCGCAGCACAGGATTTCTTGAACCCATATTTCACGCTCATATTGTCCACAATTTGCGCTTGGTTCTTTTAAAAGCACTCGTTAAGGAGTACCAGTCATTCTTATGTTAAGTAACCCCGCCACTGAATGGGTGACTTAGAAAGAACTTCACAAGTGTGTTTGTTCTTTTAAAATATTGAAATTCGTCTGTGTCTATCTTACTATTGAATACCGTAGTAGAATTAAATAGTAAGACCTGCTTAAGATATTAGCTCTTCACCACATCCAAGACTTTTGTCATTAACATGTTTCGCCGTCTCACTTGTCTCCAATCAAGTATTTTCATAATACATTTTTGACTATATTTTAATTACTTCAGAAATAACTTTCTTTCGGCACTTTATAAGAGTATTTATGAAGTACAGTCCTCATAAATAGATCTTATTCTAAATTTCAACCTGACTTCTATAAATTATTTCTTAAGCCTTACCTAGTCTGTTCTAGAAAGTACAAGGTGTGTCTGGAGGTACGTTATTAATAATATTATATGTTACATTTTCACTTCTTTTATCCTGAACATTGGTAAATATGTTTCGTAAATAAAAATTATTTGCATCAGATTCTCGCAGGAGTTTACACTATATAAGTGAACTTGGGAATTATCATATTTAAACTATAATTCATCTTTATCAAGGACAATGTAAATTAAATCTATATAAATGAAAAACAATGTAATTGTAGTAACTCATCATTGGATCATTGATGTAGTCTCGTATTCATCATTGCAAGTGCACAAACAAAAAAACATTTGCACAAGCCGGCGCCGTAATGCGCATTGTATTATTTGACAATGCAAGTACCGCGCAGCTAATAGATTTAGATCCTATGCACACATTTCGTTTTAATTTATTTTATTCAAAAATTGTTGTTTCTGTAATAATAACTTGCACACTTTTGCAATTTCTATCATATCCTTGACCTTCATCATTAATAAAATCAGAACAAAATTTTAATGAGTTCACTAAAAGCAATTTAAAAGGATTTACCATAATAAGAAAAATTAAATAATCAGCTTATACTTATACGACGAAAGCTGAGTTATTGTCATTTATATTTAAAAAGAGAGAAGGCGACTTCACCTCATTCCATGTAAATATATTAATTCTTATTTTTGTTCCATCAACTTTTCAACTACAGCAAAATATATACAATTGTATTTTCCACTTTGTAACAATTGTAAAATTTTTGAACATTTGGACCTCGAATCAAGATCATTTATTCGCAGTAGTCGTTACAATCGCACAGCATATGCGCTGGTGGTATCCTGCCATCTGATCCACAATAACTATAATGGTCAGCGAATATGCCCTCACTGACAGACGGACAATTATCTCCGTGTAATCAGAACCCGTGTTCAAGTGCAGATCGATACAATGATCGCTTTTTTACCTTTTTGTTAGACTCAGTTTATTAGCTGAATTAACATGCCACTGTGATGTATAAATACTTTAGATTCTTCCTAATATAGGACATCTTAAGTCATATAGTTCAAAGATGGTCAATGTTATTAATATACATTTCTTTAGATCATCAAATAACTATAGGATGAGCGTAGGACATAATAACAGATGAATATTGCATTGTACGGAATAGCTTGTTATTATCAAACACATTCTTATTATTTATGTGTTGTTAAATGCCATAACTGATAACTAGGTATAATTGACTGTAGTTAAGAGCTAGTATCAAATGATTTAGTATCAGTTAGTTCACGTCAATGTCTAAACAACGAAGCGTCGCCTGCAGTACGAATGGTACCGGCTCCCCACGCGCAATACGATGAGCATTTACACGCCATATGTACTTTCGGGCTTAGCAAGCTCCCTGGGGAACCCCGTACTAATGAAACGATAGAATACTTGGATTACTAATTTTTTTTTGGATTCTGTACTCCTTGAATAACATTATTACAATTATTGATATTATTAAACTACCTCTAGTTATTTAATCATTCAATAATATACAAATAATAGATGTAATTACTTATGGGATGCTTGTGTAAAATCGATTAGTTTTCTGTCTCTACGATAACAATTCCACAATTTTAGTTTGAATTTTGTTTCAATTTACTATACCCAAAGTAACAAATTAAATAGTTATTGACTTAATTTATTTAACACTTACCGTCATTATACCAAAAGAAACTATTTCCGAAGAAATATATTATTTTTTTTAATAAATCTATAGATACCTATTCTGTATTAGTTTGTTATTTTAAATAAAATACGATCATCCTTATGGCAGGGCGGTTAAAAAAGCCGCATTTACCCCTAAGCTAGTGACGACCGCTTCATAGGCCATATGTCGCGAAAAATTCCAGCATAATTGCATTATGTTACCCCAAGTCGAGTGCGCCCGCTTTTAATTACGACTATCCACTTAGACATATGTGGTGCAACTTCAAATGGGGCCAGAAGACTGAATGCGGTCTTTTGAATAACAGACATATGAATATTTTGTTGGCATTTATACGTTACCATCGTTTTATCGAATGTCTCACAAAAATCGAAATAGCTGCCACCGTAGCTGTACATATAACAAGCAGTGCTTAGTCTGCTGTCTAATCATCAATGGTTCATTGTAAAACTATTATAATCAAAATATCCGTGACTTGTGGTAGCAAACTTTTTGCATCTACTTGCTTTAATTCCGAAAAGTACTTGAATATAGAATTGCCTATAAAACATAAAAGAATAGTAGATTTCTCTGAAGTGATTTCTAAAGAACTTATGTAAATATATAAGTGGTTCTAAAATTAATTCGTTTTTAAAAACATGATATCAAAATATGGCAAAAGTTATGAAGGCTAAAGATCCATTGTCAATTATAAGAAAATGGATGCTGTCTAAAGAGAATATAATGTAGAAGCAACTAGTATTTTAAATAGTTTCTGTATCGGTAAGACTGAGCTCTTACACCAATATAAAGGTAATCATAATGATTTTTTATGGTAGGTAATTTTTTTTGTTCAAGTGTTATCGCTCAAAAATATCCATACCTTCACTACAATAGGATCAACTTTTAATGTTTATAAATAAGCTCGAGATTAAAATATCTGTTACCCTACAAAACCCAGGAACGGGTTTATCGATCGGTACGTTTTAAAATACGATTCCTTTGTAAATGCATTTAACGTGTCCCATATGGTAATGGGCACCGCCATGGGGGCGTATTGTCCTCGGCGGCTTTTACACCATATGGTCCGAGATTCATAAACAAGTGTGCACCGTATCCCACTTTAATGTTTCGTGATTATTTCTAAGCATTTACAGACGCAATTCCAAATTCAAGGGTAACTTGAATTCTATCACTGAACATATAAAAGCGATTTTGGTACAATTGTTTGGTGAATTGATAGTTTTAAATCTAAATAGTATTTTATTAGAGGTACATAAAGCTCTGTATTGCATGTATATAGTTTATTATAAAAATAGAGTACCAGCAAATTTTAAATGCGTCCAAACGACAATTGAATTGGCAAATGAAATTTCCAATCTATACGTTTTGAACCTAAAAACAGGCGAATAGAGTTGTCTTTGGATCGTTCTGAACGAGAATGCAATTGAAACGATTAACAGGGTGGTTGATCTAAGAGTGAACTATTGTAAAGGATGATTACATTGCAAGCTCGCATTATTGCTATTGTGGTGCGCCATATGGTGGTGTTGGCATTACCTCAGTATTGGCGGATCGAACTAAATATATTATAATTGTTTGTACTACGTTGCAGGTGCCGTTGTGATTAGTTTTATAATGTATATTTAGTAATCCATTACCATTGATGGATCGAACATCTAACTAATCTTAAGTAAGATTTCACACCAGTTGAAATTTAGTCATGTAGGGTACAGATTTACAAAGTGAAGTTTTCATTTAATTTTAATTACCTCAGGATATTTAATGTGCTGGAGCTATGTTATTATAGAATTTAAGTAGAGAAGAAAGTATTTGATGCCGGATACCGTCTAGGTAGGTACTTCTATAGGTACGACTCTATTGTCGGAGACTAAGTAGGTTCACCGCAGTTCCTTCTTCTGCAGCCAAACATTACTGTGTTGTAATTTGAAGGGTGCTGTATGCTAATGAAATTACTGGGGTAACGAGACAACTTACGTCTCAAGGCAACGAGCACAATGTGGTGTTTTGTATATCAACTTAATTACTGCCACGTTGTCATGGGCAAATCTGATCTAGTCGCCCGCAGCATTCATATTTTTAATAAAAGAAAAACAATTATTAAATATGTCCATGGGATATCACATAGACTTTATTAAAGAGGAAATAGTGTGATTACTTTACTTGTGATGGTTGCGGAGATATGAGCTGCTATTAAACTGGCTTCCATCTTTATGAAACTGCCCTTTCAAGTACTACTAACTATTGTAGAAACTTTATTTCTTTGTTTCTATACAAATCTGGCAACAAAATTGTTCAATCTCTAATCATAGCTTGCTTTGTAGACTATTAAATTTTAATTGCTAGAAAAGTAAATCTTGCTTCAGTAATTACAAATGAAGGATTGTAATGTGAATTCTGATCAACTGTGAAAGTTTTAATATGGAACCGGATAACAATCAAGACTCTTCAACTTCTCCTTGACTCTGGTCCTTTGGGATTGGAACAAGGAGATTAGCTGCTCACCGGTTAATCTGTCACTGAGACAGCAACCCCCGGGAACGTTGCTAATCAAACTTACAGCTGCGACTGAACGATAGTCAGACTAGTGTTATATGTTTGTTTTTACAACTGTGATAGATTGGATATAAGTTGGAGAAGCGGTTTTTTTGAAATACATCAAAAAACTTATCTTAAACAATAGGCATTAAATAATTAGCCAAATAATCTACGTGGAAAATCTGTAGCTAATATAAATGCTTAACTTGAATGTCTAATGTAATAAAACAATATAAATTAATAGTAAAACTCAGAGGGTATCGGGCTCGATAAAACTTAGAGGGTACTGGGTTCGAATCCCGCTTGCAACAATGAATTATTCAATTTATATTCATTTAGTATAACAACTAATATCACGTGCTTCATGTATCAAATAGTATTGCTATAAACCTAAATAAAACTAGGAAAACTTATGTATATATAATTAAATTAATTTACATGAACAGCGCATGAAATTTAAGTACTGTTTAAATAATTTTTTCTGATATTCTTTTACTGATGAGTCTTTCAAGGGTGTGACAAAGTTCTTCATGGATCTGCAAGAGCTAGTGCCTTTTTAACTACAGCCGTCTATAGGTTATTTAACTGTTTACCATCAAGTAGGATGTATGCTATTTTGGCACCTTAATGGTATTCAAAAATTTTTTATTTATTTTTTAATTGATACTAAACATTAAGTTTAAATTATTTACCCATTATGGATAACAGTCATTGTACTTACATATAGTGTATTTGACCGAAATAAAATTATTTTATTTATTTATTATAGTCAAAGTTTTAAGAAAAATCATCAAAGTAGTATGTTTACTGTAAAAAATATTCGTAGTGAATGTAAGAAAAAGTTTGAATTACTTCATCTAGTCTCTCAAATAAATAAAGAATTAGTTTGAAGAAAGATAAAGAAGTTTCAGATTTAATTACGCGTAAAGATTCGTTAGTGGGAATTGAACAGCGGTTTTATATAAACCCAGGGCACGGGGATAAGTTGCTTATAGCAATTTAGTGTGAGTCCACAATAAATCGAACTTAAGGCGATGAAATCCGCTTGATAAGTAATTGAGGACGCGTGGACTGGATTATTTGTCACGTGACCGGAATGTTTGGGGGAGGCGGCGATACTATTACCTTTTTTAATGCTTATATCCACGAAGTTTGCTTAAAGCATGATATTAGTTGTCATAGTAACTATATATTAATTGAAAAATTCATTGGTGATGGATGGAATCGAACTTGGTACCTCATCACGGCTCAAAGCGATGCTTAGAGTTACTATAAAGCTTCGTTAAACTGTTATAGATTAGGAGCATTACTATACGATAATATTAACAGTTTAGGAGTGATGGTAGGTCTCTTTTGGAGCTCCTATTTCTACTGTCAAATAATAATGTCCAATCATTACTGTGTTGTAGTTGAAAGGTGATGTAAGCCAATAAATTTACTGGGGAAACGAGACTTAACTGACGTCTCAAAGCGACCGCTATGTGGTGCTGTTATCTTAATCATCTTAATGTATAGGAAAGTGTATCACTTAGCTTCAGGTGAATGACTTACTCGTCTTGTTAGATAGTTGAATAAAAAAAATATGTGTATAAGTGTTGTTATTCATTGATCCAAGTGATGCCTCGAAACATCAACCCCTAAGTTGTAAACTTTAAATTCTTTTAGTATCTATTGAATTATCTCTTCTCCTTTCTCTTTCATCTCTGTCCATCGTCTCTCCCCTAATCCTCTTCCCTCGGCTTTCTCCTTTCCCTTATATTTTTATAAATATTTTCAGCTTGCAGAGTCCGGATCGAGTCCTGTGATCGGTGAAGTCCTTACGACCATAATAGTGGCCGAGGGCAAAAAGAGAGTAAATTTGAAGGTTTATTAGATCTTTTTTCAAAAATTTTGAACATGATTACCTTTGCTTGTATACTATATATTATATTTTCGTTTAGTTTAACATTTTCCTTGTACAAGGGTGAAGTGGTACGATCTATCAGGAGGTACGGTAGATCGCTTCCGTGCCGCTTAATAAGATGTCGCACTTGACGTCCCGACGTTGGCGATATTGATGACCAGCCCGCTCCGAGTCTACTGAAATGTTCTCTCTAAATGTCCAACGGAATTAGTTTTTTCTTTTTACCGACAGTCTCTCATATTATACAGAAAGTAACGATAGTCAGAAAGATATATATGTATACTAGTAGTTT
>DWLS01008036.1:0-10225 GCA_018246255.1 Pachliopta kotzebuea | reverse complement strand
GATCCGCGAGCGCAGGGTCCGATGAAGCTTTCACGGCCATAATGGTGGCCGAAAGCATCGACATCACCCGAAAAAAACTCGCGCACGAGAAGTAGAACGTTACCACACACAAGCTGTGCTCCTTCTGCTGTAAAGCCTTAAATGTTCACGAATCATTGAACTTCGAGTCATTTCCTGTAACTTAATAGTTTGCGCAAGAGCTTGTAATGCTTTGTCACAGTGATATAATGTTCCTCGCCACCGGTCTAAAGTAATGTCAATTTTAGCTTGAACTTACATAACACCCCACGCTTAAAAGCAAATAGGTGTCAATTCCTCACTTTATAACCTACATTCCCAGTTTATTAAATTTGTTCTTATACGAAATATTTGATCAATGTAAATGTAATATTTTTTTTTCGACGAGGCGATGAGAATAAGAACGCGTTCATTTGATGGTAAGTTGCTTGTTAACAAGAAAATGGTACTAGTTAAAATAGTATACACAGCACACCATTGTACTCGTCGCTTTGAGACACAAGTTGTTAAGTCTCGTTACCCCAGTAATTTTACTAGCATACAGCAGCCTTAATACCGGAATACAGTAATGTTTGTCGACTGCAATAGGAGCTGCGGTGGTATCTACTTAGACGGTCCGGTGTCCGGTAACAGAGATCTACACGTACTGCTAGTAAGTTTACATTGTGTACTCCTGCACTTCCTGATGATTATAACGTCATAACATCTATTAAATCTGTTCACCCATGATATTAGCTGGTGCAAATTACTCCAAGTTAAGAAATAATAAATAAGTAAATGATATAGAGTAATTGAAATGTTATTATCTTCAGTGTAAAGCATTGACATAAATATAACAATTGATGATCTTGTTATAAATCAATAAATATAAATATTAGGAAGTATGTTATACACTTAGCTATATTACCAAGTTTCCGTTTCGTTTTTTAAATTTCATCATGCGATCGTATAAACATAAACTTGTCACAGCAACTTTAAGCTTCACTTGTCCGCTCTATCGCGTTGGAATGATCAGCGACAGAATTCGCAAGGGCCTACTTACCGCCTCCCCACGTAGTCAAGTGGAATTCACTTTCACCACGCTTACCGCGGTTCCTCGTCCGACAACTTAAAACTTTATGAACCGATATGCTATCTAGAATATACCTTTTTAGATATGGTGACTATGGAATTGTTAGTACAAAACTAACTTGGCTATAGGATCGCTTGATGATAAATAATCATCGCAACCAATTGGTATTATTCACTAACATATATACAATAACAATGGGAATAACGATTACATTATGCTATGAAGGGTTTTTTAATCTGTAACATGCTAAGTCTTCACCACAACTTTAGATAGTGTTAAGTGATAATCAGGCTGTGTCTACTTTAAGTTGATAGCTGAAATTCAACAATGCTGTTATAGCGACAGATTTACAATATGAGGATGAAGTCTTATGCTATATGGCACCAGTTAAATAGGTACTACCGTGTTAAACAAGCGGTTAGCCACTGTAACTTGCACAGTTAAAAGAAAGGTTAAACATTCTTTTTTATATTTGACGAGCCGATGAAATGAGCAAGGCGTTGACCTGATAGTAAGTAATACACTTTCCCATGACAATACGACGCTAGTTAAGACTTGACTTGAGAGATAAATTGTTTAATCTCAATACCCTAGTAATTTCACAGGCATGCAGCTCTTTTTAAAACGGAATACAATAATGTTTGCTCATTAATATTTGGCGGTAGAAATTGATGCTCTGCGGTGGTACCTACCTAGGCGATTTCTGGCAAAAGAGACCTATCACTATTTTTGTCCATTTTCATGTGTCCAAATATTAATCACCTATATTTTTTTTTTAGTATCAAAACAGAATGGCACGGCGTTGCAACAGCAGCTTGCATGTTTCCCACGCGCGCGGACTACGCTGCACGGCCGGCTGCGCCCGCGCCGCCCGAACGGAATGCTATGCCGCAAGATCGCTCACAATTACATCTTCCACTTCACAATCTGTTAAATAACGCTTACAGATTAGCGCAATCTTTTCTTTTCAATTACTCACACACACAGCTGACATAATACGTGAAAGTATATACTAGACAAATAGACGTTTACTGCTGGCAGTTTATTAGTATGTCAATTGTATATGACCGAAGTTGCTACTGGCAGTAGGTCTCTGTTGCCGGAGACTGTCTAGGTACTACCGCAGCTCCGACTTCTACCGTCAATTAGTAACGTGCAAATATTACTGTGTTCCAGTTTGAAGGGCATCGTATGCAATATGCGTGAAATTACCGGGGTAGCGAAACCTATGTCTCAAGACGATGAGCGCAATGTGGTGCAGAGTATTTCCTCCTTCAAGGTCCTCAGCGCAGCCGCGATCCTGCGGGTGTTGCATAGGCGTCAGTATTCACATCACGTGTACTGTTCGTTTGCCCACTTTTATTCATAAAAAAAAACTTATCAATGCCGCATTTTATGGGCAAATATATCATTTACCATCAAGTGAATGTCTTGCTGGTTTGTTGCTAGGTGGAATAAAATAAAAATCTTTATTCTATTATTATTAACTATAAACAATGATCTACAAGTTTAAATAAAGCATGTTGCTCTCATATCTACTTGATAAAGTCCTAAATTTTGGTGCTCAGTAATAACATTGCCCTTTAAATCATAACACAGTACTATTAGGAAATTCGTTTAGTGTGACTAGATTCTTCAACTATATAGAGCAGTCACTAATACAAATACTTTATTTTTATATAATTTATTTGAAAAGTTTGAACTTAAATAGATAATGAAAGTGAAGAAGTACAAACTAAACATAAATTCGTGTAAAATATAGCAAAGTTTCTAATTTAAGATGTCTAGATAGATTAAAGCTATACATACCTCTTTGTGTGTTTATATAAAAATGACAACCGTAATTCAATGCTATATTGTCAAGTATTAACTAAGTATGTAATATTGTATGCATCAATAACTTAACGTCTTATTTATAAAGCTTTAGACAATAGTACATTCTATATAACATCTGTAGTTTTATAGAAAGTTAACTGTATTCTGAATTTTAAAGATATCTGCAATAAGGATCCTTTCATGAGATCCCAAGATTGATGCTAAGAAACAAAATTTCCAAAAACTCTCATAGTTATATGGTTTGACGATATAAAGTGAAACTACTAGGATTAAATACCATCACTTGAAAAGAATACCTGTCGATCAGATTAGCTTTTACAATCTGACTGTTAAACACACTGGTAGTACGTCTCTAAAATTGCTGACCATCTAGGTAGGTACCACCGCAGCTCCTATTGCAGCCGAAAAGCAGTACTTTGCAAATATTACTATAGTCAGGTTTGAAGAGCGCTGTAAGCTAATGAAGTTACTGGAGTAGCGAGACTTAACACATTATATCTCACGCTGACAAAAGTAATGTGGTGCTGTATGTGCTATCTTAACTAGCACCACGTTATTATGAGCAAATTTCACTTAACTTCAGGTGAACGCCTTGCTCGTCTAGTTGATTAAAATAAACTTTATTTAATGAAAGAACGTTATGATAATGATAGTATAAAAGCTAATAAAATGAAAGGTACTCACTCACTTAAATCAAGTAAACGTCTAAGTGCGTTACTAGTTAATCCGCGTTAACTGTAACGTTTAACAAGAACAAGGTCATTAACCATATCGTTAGCGCGCTTTAACTGCACGACTGTTATATAACCAATGCCCGTTAACTGTTACACGTAATAGTTCTTTTTTGTTTAGTTTTGTGAAAACGTATGTTTCTAATTATTGTTTTTAACTCGTTGATTTCTACACATCTCGTGGTTTGTGAAACGCATGTGTTGTGAAATATATATTACATATAACGGTATTGAAAATATGTAAAATAATTTTAACATAATATATTCAGTGCTTGTGTCTATATTTCTATCATTGAAACTTTTTTCATAGTTTTATATTTGGATCCAGTTTCCTCTATTAGTATGTCATTTATATGTGATCGAAATTGCTACTATCGGTAGGTTTCTGTTGCCGGAGGCTGTCTAGGTACTACCACAACTCCTATTGGAGCCGACAAATAGCACTGTGCGAATAGTACTGTATTCGGGTTTGAATGGAGTTGTTAGCTAGTGAAATTACCGAGGTAATGAGATTTAACAGCGAAATGTGGTGTAGTGTACATAATTTTAACTTACGCCTTGCTTGCCTCACCGCCTACTAAATATACAAAAAATATATACATAAAAAAAATATTGTATATTGTAATAGTAAAAGTATCGATAGGTTAAAATGTTTTGGATTTATGTACCATAAATTTTTTATATCTTTGGTTATATTGTTTCGGAGGTGATAGATTTATTTAAGAGCTGTCTAAATACATTATACAGGAATATCTAGAATAGATAATTAAATGACACTGTGTGATGTTTGGAACAGCGCCGTCGCTATTATTAAGACTAAACGAGACATAACATTTATGAAGATTACAAAATGATCATGAAGAACTATCTAACCAGCTTGCTACTAGTCGGCATATAACAATTTTTTTATTATAAACACTAACATTCCCCTATCTCTTGGACAGAGAACTATACATAAAATGTAATTTTAGTTAACATTATCTTCTCTTTACTCCTATTCCGGGGGTTCTATCTGTTGATTAAGTATTTTATGCCCTTTAAGGTTCTATATTGCGGCCTTGGATATCATGGTCACTATTAGGATTACATCTGGAGCTACATGTGTGGATGTAAGAAGTCCAACAAAACAACTCACGGGATTCAAGCCAAGGTCAACTGCTAGTCGTGCACCGTGCTAATCAACAAATTAGGCTTTGGCTCCCCACCAACCTGTATTGGGCCAGCGTAGTGGAAGATGGGCCATCCCCCATGAGACTTATGTCCAGAATTGGGCGTCTATTGGATGATGATATATGTGTTCCTTCAACAGATGCATAGATACACAAGAACACTAATATATTAGACTTTATATATATTTTTGCTTCAATAGCTAAAAATAATTCACTTCGCTCTCTCATACAATTTGTTTCCATTGAATGCTTACAAAAGTGTGAATGGTTCAAAAAAAAAATAACCTTTAAAACTATTTCAGTCTGGTCACCACTAATCATTCTATTGAATGCGGTGTAGAATTAACGAAATGTGTTTTATTTTTCTTCAATTAAATAAAGTGATTGAACAGGAAACCCGTTTCGGTACTGGTAAAGTAACAACGACCTTTATATGACCATGATCGGTTATTCGGTTACCGCCGCTGGTAAATTACCGCCGGTCATGCACTTCCCGATCTCCTTAATTATATTTTGACATTGTTAAAACTGAATTATGCCACGGCATTCTAGAAAGAAAAAATAACCTGTTCCATGGCATTCAAAGTAAATACCAAAAGAGACACACTATATTCTTTCTTTTATTCCACGAGACGAGTAAGGATTTGATCTCATGGTAATTGATACTCTTGCTCATAACAATATGATGCTGATTTAGATGGTATACACAGCACCACATTAAGCTCGTCACCTGAAGACAAAATGGCAAATCTCGCCACCTTAGTAATTTCATTAACATACAACACCCTTAAAACCGAAACATTAGTGTTACTATTTGGTGTTAGAAAAAGGACCTGCTTGGTCCACAATGGACCTAGACCTAGGCTAGACCAGATTAACCTCCATGAGAATACACTCGAGTACTAAAAAGCTCGAGGAGGTATAAACCTAACATAAATTTGGCTATCGCTGCAGAAATATATATTTAAAAAAAATTACGATACAAGTAAATATATATAAAAATTATAAAACATGTAAATAAAAAATTTGTTCATCCAAAATAAATAAATGCAATATTATACATAAATAATTACAATGTTATTACACAGGTAAAAACTATTTCCTAACAAATCTAAAAGCTTAATGAGAAAGTCTAAAGAATTTTTCATTGCCTTCATGGCGCAGTTGCTTATCGCTTGGTCAATAACACAGAGGTCCATGGTTCGATTCAAGGATGACATCTAATATTTTTTTTTATTATAAAGTTTTTGGTATATAAAAATATTGTAATAAGTATAGTAATACACCGAATTTAAACTTAATTTTTTTTAACTATCGAACTTGATCTCAGGTACTCGACTGATTTTAAAGGTTATAGATATGTACTAAACAATTGCGAAATATTTAGCTATAGTCTAAACCTCTGTGTTTTAACAGATACATGTATATACAAATACATATATATATATATATACATATACACGTAAATTCTTTGGCAGTAAATAATAAAATCTAACAGCAGTTATTCGGTAACTAGGAAAGTAATGAATATCCGTAATGTGTCAGCATTATTATCAAAATAAGCGAAGCACAAGTTATAATGACAATATCATTACAACCTTCTCAAACAAGTGATATAACAGAAGGAAACACTTGACGTATGAATGTTACGTCACAATGACACTTCCTAACACCCACTTACAGGTGTCCGTTCGTAGACAACAATTGCTGTTCGTCCGAATTGTGATACTGCTGTAAGTGTGACACGGATTCTTCTGAACGAATGTCTCAGCCTGATTCACTTTGAAGGCATTGTTTATTTTCTTCTCCAAATTATCGTTTGGTAACTTAATAAATTTTTTAGGAATACAGAGTAAAATTTATATATTATACCAAAAAGTTCTGTTTGCAATTTAAATATAAATCTTAATAAAAAACGTTTTAAGGCAATAGAATAGAAGAAATTGCTTGATTTGATTTTTAACTATTTACATACATTCCAAACAAGTTTTTTATAGTTTTTAATACTTTTTTATTTAAAGAGAATGAATCAACTATTATTAAAGTTTCCGATTACTATATTTATTAACCATTATTATAACAATATTACTGTTTAAAACAAAATACCCGACAACAATTGTTGTTAGTTATTATTGATGCCATATCCAAACATCGATATTCATATTTTGATTAATAATTAATAATGCAATCCGTTTTGTATGTAAAAGGGTGTGAATAAATATTTATTTTTATTATAAAATTAGATATTAAATATCCGAGAGCTTCTACCGTATAACCATTCACTTAAACCTTTCCGTTCTTCAATAGAACCTACTTTACTAGATTTTGATTTAATATTCGCGTTATATACCGAGATTAAGTTGCAAAACAATTAATTACTTTAATTATGTTTAAGCATAGTTAATGCTAACACGATCTCAAATAAGCGTGGTATAGACTGAGCATACCGAAAAATTAGAAAGTCGATAGCATTGGATCACTGGCGCTCATCATGCGCAGACCCATTCACGCACCGTCCGTTTGACCTCTCCATAGTCGATTGTGAAAGTTTAGTTAAAACTTGCTATCACAGCGATGATGGCGTTTGTATATCTGTTAATCACAATTAATTATTACTAATAATAATACACGAAATCAAAACACACAAATCTTTACATCCTTATTTAAACGACAATGTCCATCCGTTACGTCAACAATTTTCAATCTCGAGAACTACAAGGGGTAGGATGCTGAAATTTGGCATACAGACAGATCTCCCTTAGATAAGATCAGAGCTGTTAAAATTTTGTTGGTATGTAGTCGGGTTCCCGAGTTGTGGGTGCCCAAAGGTTCAGAATTTTGTATGGGCCACTTGTTTTGAAAATTTGTAAACCGCGGTAATGAAAAGTTAAATAAATAAAGGATAATCACAAATACTAGATAATGCTATATATAAATATTAAGTTTAAAAACTAATATTTACGTCACAGCTAATATATTTAGCAACAGTATACTAAGAGGTTAACGTACGGTTATTTGAGAAGGCCTTAGACATGTATTGCAGTTATGTACTATTTTATATGTAACAGATCTAATATTACAACAACTTACGAATTATTGATGTTTTTCGATTTCCTTACACGTTAACGGAAAATAAAGAAAAGCTATAGAATAACCACAAAAAGTAATAAATAATTTTCGTTTAATAATAATATTATACATAACATACGTAAAGTTGACTTTCTTAGCCATTATAATCACTTTTATATATGTATCGGATATTTAGAATAAAAACAATCCTACCCAAAAATATGAGCTTTTAAATGCTTCAGTGATGCAGTGTTTAACCGCAAGCTCGTTACGAAGACCTCTAGTTCGATTCCAGAAACACATGTGGAGTTTAGTTGACCTTTTAGCAGTTAATTAAGTACCAACCTAATGAAAATCTATCACCATAACAGTATCACAGTATCCATTCTATCAAATTATAGGAGCCGCAGTATGGTGCACACTTCATCATCATGGTCATTTTACACCATGTGAAATTAAGGTCAATTGTCAACTTCTAAAAAGACTAAAAATTTTTAGTAAGTTGAAAAATATCTCTTTCAGGTTTTTATATCAATAAAAAGATCTAATGTTATGACGAATACTACAATCACTATTTCTTTACACTATATAAATAATGACTTTTCATAGACTATTTACAGGAAAGGCTTTGAAGATAGATTTAATCAAAACCAGCATTATGAATAAAGTTACCTTTCATTTTATTATTGTATTTTAAAGTATTTCCAAGTCTCATATTAAAAATATTACTATTTGTTATTTTATTATCTACATATATCACGTGTACTTCGTCAGTGTATAATTAAAATCAGATATGAATTTTAAACAAACCGTGAAATCGTTAATAATAACCGTTAACCTCGTACTCTACATTTAACTTACAACTTTTTTATTTATTATTAATGTGTTATAAACTATATTTGATCCGACACGCATATACAGAATTTTATATAAGTTGTTTTAAGTTTTCGCTTTTATTATCTTACAACGTATATAACGTGTACATCTTTGTTATTTTACTGGTGGTAAGTCTTCGTAGACCGTCTGGGTAGGTACAACCGCAGCTCCTATTGCAGCCGAGAAACAGTGATGTGTAAACATTACTTTGTTCAGGTTTAAATGGTAATGATACTAGTGAAATTACTGGGGTGAAGAGACTAACACCTTGTGTCCCATAGCAACGAGCGCAACGTTGTGCTGTATATACCATCCTAACCAGAGCTATATTGTTATTGGCAAGCGTATCACATACTATCAAGTTTTACTTGAAGTCAAGAACCTCTCCAAATAAAAAAAACAATTAAACTTTTACTCTTTTATTTAACTTTTAATTGAGATGAGGATCTATTTTCTGTACTACATCTTATATAAATCATTTACAATAAAGTTTGATGAAAATTAAAATTACTGGTAACACTTCTAACAGTGTGTTACTGTACTAATTTACAGATTGAAAAAAAAAAAAACCAGCAACCTGTATCGACATCCGTATGAATGCTCATCACGGGCCCCACCCAGTCGACTGACCCAGTGAGGTGCAGGTTTTTGTGTCGCGAGAAATGGTGCGCTCCCATTCGTACCGCTGCGAGACGATACACTACATTTTTATCTCTCATTCACAACACTACAGTTCATGAATTATTCAATCAATTTAGTATAACGACCTATTCTAATACCTTCTTTAAACACTAATAAAGGAGGTTCAATAACGTCCATATATTAGTAGTTTGTTGGTGGGTTTTTTAGGAGCCCCAAAATTTCAAGACTATATAAGTAATAAGATATAAAATACTTCAAACATATTAATACTGAAATAAATAAATCGTTATTTATATTTAAAGCAATATATTACTAAAACTAGATTTAGTAAAATAATCAAACAAAAATATTTTTACAGCCTCAGTAGCGTAGTAACTATGTTGTCTACATGAAAATCCCGGTTTTAATTCTTTGGTACTCATCACCCGATTGACCCACTTTTGAACATAGACCTCCTGCAAAGATTCTTTGCTTATATGTGTAGTTTGAGGAATATTTATTTTCATACCGACCTGTTTTTCTGATACTATAATATTGTATATCTTTCGGTTGTAATAGACAGCTTAAAATATTCTGGAAAAACAGTTCATCATTATACAGCCTGATTGTTTGAATATATACAGTAGTAGTAATAATATAAATTGTGTATATTCATTCTTTATTATCGCGCCCAGTTTTATTTAAATAATTATTAACCGATGCAAACACAGAGGTTTTTTTTTTTTTTTTTTTTTTTTTTTTTGTTTTGGGTTTTTTTTCCGGGGAATTTTGGGGGGGCCCGTGTTTTGGTTTTGATTAGGTTGTTTTTTTTT
>DWLS01008035.1:0-10225 GCA_018246255.1 Pachliopta kotzebuea | reverse complement strand
CCGTCGTGCCAGACTTTGTCAAAAGCTTTCGAGATATCCAGGGAAACAGCTAATGATTCCCCGTTTCCCTCGAGAGCTTCGACGCAAAGGTGTGTAATACCAAGAAAAAATATTTTCTATTATAAATTTTCTCTGTCTCTTCGTTATTAACTAATATGCATCGTTTTTTTTTTTACTGTTTACCTTATTTTAAAAATATAAACTACAGGTAATAAATATCTGCCTTTTTTATAACCGCCTGGCAAGTATACCAATACCACTTTCAAACGTCTGTCAGCAGTAAACATTAAAATATTAAGAAAAATTCACAATAACGTTTATTAATTTTAGTCTTTTTTTTCAAGTCAACTGTAAAAAAGAGAAGACCCTGTTCTATGATGCTAAAGGACGATAGTTCATTATAGCATATTTGTAATGAATTCAAAAGAATCTGTCATTGTTTATTTCATATCTAGGCCGAAGCGGGACTCCGATAAATAGGCCATAGTTTATATATATTAAGTATATATAATTAAACGGTATCCATAGTAAAGATAACAATTTCATTATATAGATATTATGTAGATTTTTTTTTATTCGGCCAACTAAGACGAGCAAGATGTTCACGTGATGGTAGATGATACGCTTCTATAACAACGTGGCCCTAGTTAAGATGGTGTATACACAGCACAACGTTGAGCTCGTCACCTTGACACATAATGTGTTAAATCTCCTTACCCCAGTAATGTTTGCACGTTACTGTATCTCGGGTGCAATATGAGCTGCAGTGGTACCTATACAGTATCCGGCAACAGAGACCTACCAGCAGTAACTACTGCGTGCAGTAGAAAGAATTATTTATTATATATTACATACACTTAAGTAATCTAATTCTATACCAAAATACCTTTCTTCTGATATTTATAATTTGTATTAAAATATGTTTTTTATCTCGCTTCTGTACGACAGTCATAGAAAGACTGATTCGCGAGCTAGGAACTTCCACAAAGCAACACTCGGAAACAGGGCTGCCAACTATCTATCTAAAGTATTGCCAATATACGCAGTTTCCGCTTTAGTTACAAACATTGATATCAGTTACAAATGTTACATAATATTGTATTACTTGCACAGGATTATTCACTATATATTACATGAGATATTAAATAGCTATAAATTCTAAATCCATTAATAATCTTCCACTAGACATTAAACTTATTTGCATACCCATGTAATCAAGTTAATTAACAATCAATCCAGACACTTATTTTAATACTGCTGAGAAATTTATGATATAATCGGATTTAGTATTTAGTTAATTAAAGTTGTTTTATTTTAAAAATTAAAAAAATGGAGGGTACGAATTTTGGAAACACAGATAAGTTCCTTGTTCAGGTATTGGCGAATACGATTTTACATGAAAGTAACGAAGGAAGCAATAATTTTTTTTTCTAACTAAAATTTGTATTTATTAATGTTACGATTGTTCCTAACGAATACATAAAAGATATGTCCGGAAATATTTTAACTACACGCACATAAAATTGAGACGATGTTGGTTTTGATTGGTTTCGTAGTAAATAAAGATAGAACATTATATTAAGATAAAACGAATTAATGTGTCTTGGAATACTAACAATAATAAAGAAGGTTAACTTCAGCGTAACTTAACCTTGTATTAAACTGGAGGAAGATATTTACACCATTATACAGAACTTGCAATACATACATGTAATATGTTCACAGAAATGAAGCGAAATTTGCAAATACTGCAAGCGTTTGCTAGTGACGTGCGATATCTTGAATTCCTGGAACACTGTATTGTAAGTGATAAGACGTATTCAGTATTCACATTGCAAATCCACTGCGACGTCTGCATACCGATAATCGTGTGTGGATAGTTGATAGGGCTGTCATAGTCGGTGCGATGTTTGACATTATCATGAACATAGCATTATTAGCATATATGAACGTAGTGCTTACTTGCTTTGAGCAGTTGAATATTGAACCGACAATAATACTAACCGATAGGAAGTACTCAATTATCGTATTTTCTGTATATAACCGCAAACATGACCTCATACTAGAAATAATTTTGGTGATCCTTCTATGACAGGAAAATTTATTCTTACTTCACAAAGAAATACTTAAAATAATTTCTAATCCTTTATTGTTTTCTTATATGTCATATAAAATTTTGCTTTATAACCTATCAATTTATGTAGATACATATTTTGATTTGGATGATACATTTGTTTAACTAAAAATATGATACACAATGTCAAATGTAACTTTGTTTATACACAAACATGCAGCGAATTTATATATTTCTTACACATAAAACACTCATATCTGTTTGTACGAAAAGAAAAAAGATAGAACCTTTTAACATTTTCTTGCAAAACTCTTTAGAGAGTAGGAAATGGCTGAAAAACATGACTAGAGTTAAAAAGCCCCCGAGCGATATGACTTAAACCTTTTCTTTTGTCCAAACGTAATTCCATTATACACAACAATTCTCTTTATTTAATTTTTCTTTTAGATACGATTTCACTTAGTAATAATTTTCCTTTATCTAATTTTAAACCCTTTGTATGTACATTGACATATATATTATAATTTTTCATTTGGTAGGTTAAAAGGCAATGAATAATTAAAACAATTAGACTCTTTGCCTTTACAAATAAAATACGAAACCGAACGTGAGATGTTCACGTGATTGTAAGTGATGCCCTCGTCTATATCAATGGGGCGCTTGTTAGGATGATATACACAGCACCTCATTGCGCTAGTCGGTTTAAGACTAAGTTAAGTATAAGTTGTTAAACCACGTTACCCAAGTAATGGCACTGGCATATTGCAGCAGTACTGTTTGTCGGCTAAAATAGGAGCTGTGATGGTATCTACCCAGACGGTCTCCGGAAACTTATACCTACTATTAGTAAAGACTAGAAATACTATACTTCACGTATTGCTTTGGTATGACACCATCTGGTTGGAATGGTGAATGGAATTTAGAAAATATATTTCGCTTAGTAATAAAGTAAGTTTTTGTGGAACAATACGTAACGTCCTTTGACGACACGAATAAAAGAACGTAATACTTGAATTCACATTTGTTTTTTGTCTGATCCTCGTCTACGCCTTAGCCTAAACCAAGGAAATTTACAGGAAACCACCTTTGTCATGGATACCACTCGCAATATTGTATATAATAACAATGATAATAATGTAAACTGTACTACAATAATGTATATAATGTAATAAGTAGCCAAATTCTAGTAAATAATACAAAGACAGTTTCAGTTTGGTTATATTATTTTAAAACTTCTTGGCATTACTTTTGTGTTTGTATCCTCTAATAGTGTTTAAGATTACTTTTAATGTAATTATAAATGTAATATATGTCAATACACAATCACTTTTCAATACTGTTAATGATGTTAATTAAAAATACCTTCGTGATTATTTGAACACTGTACCCAAATTGTATTAAGTAACTGGTACAATAACTGACTTATTACTGATTAAAGACTTAAGCTTTGACCAATAAATAAATAATTTTCAAAATTGCTATTGTAA
Organism: Pachliopta kotzebuea; assembly: GCA_018246255.1. Taxonomy (NCBI): domain Eukaryota; kingdom Metazoa; phylum Arthropoda; class Insecta; order Lepidoptera; family Papilionidae; genus Pachliopta; species Pachliopta kotzebuea. Next base: position 6,664 of record DWLS01008035.1, on the reverse strand, counting down.
ATAACGTAGTTTATGGATAATTTGGTAATATTATGCATCTTTCACATTGATTCATACCACCAATAAATTAATTACTTGGAAAATAATAATCGACATAACGTTTACAGAATTCCGCTGTACTGGCGTGTCGGGTCACATTATATTGTACTACTGCTCCTGTCTCACGACAAACGCCAAACATTATCATACACAAGTCTGAAACTGAATTATATCGATTACTGACCCGTCCCTGAGCCCCAGAACGGTGCCTATCGTATTTAAATGTGTATAAACAACGCAGAAAATCAATAGCAATCAACTTGGAGACACGACCTATATAGAGGAACTGACATGTAAAAGTATCAAGAATATCTTATTTCATCCATTAGCTCTAACGCCGGCTAAATTAGTTTCAATGATCGAATAGAACTGAAATTCTACCGTTCCGAATTTCATTTTGATTTTATTTTACATCTCTCAATTTAGATTTGTAATTTTATTCATTTTGATTCAATAAACGTTGAATACAAGTTCCTTCCCTTAGGAGCGATAGCTACTACTTCTACGTTTACTACATAGGCCGAAGAGTCCATACTGATAGTTTAAACGAGTTATTAAAATGTAAACTAGTTAGAAATAAGTTTATAATATATTGTCAAAAGATATGTACTATAGTAAATAATAGAAATAAGAATATTTCGTTATGACTATATACACATACATGTATTCACAGATACTATAATGGTAGATGATAAGATAGCATAAGTATTAAAAGATGTAAATGTAAGTTAAAGCATCTTTAATATTGAAAGTTTGCAAACAAGGATTTTAATTGAACGAGGAATTTAACAAAAATGTTTGGTATATTATCTGCAGGAAAAAATGAAGTCCTTACAATATACAGACATTTTCAGGTTTGTGTTATTAAGTACAAAAAAACACGAATGTTTTGTAAAAAGATTTTTAGTTTAGTTCTTAAGGGAAGCATTAAATATAAATAGTTTACAGAAACTTCATTGAATTTATATGTAGAAAGTTTAATCGATGGTTACTACTGGCCATAAGAAAGATTAATGTGGTTCTTGTTTGTTCTATAAATTAGTAAAAACTTCTTAATATACAAAGGATATATTTATTTTGAATTAAATTTAAAGAGAAGTATGCCATCATAAAAAAAAAACTAATAAGTATTAAATTTTTCCCCCTCCCCAAAAATTTTGTTTACTTAACGGAACTTTATGAATACGTCGGTATAATGAAAACTGTACACAAAATATCATGGTGTCGCTATTTTACACATAACTAAACAGCGATTTATGATTACGTAATGTTAAAGATATTAGGAATAATTCTCATATTCCTTGACTGATAGAATCGAACTATGACGTCATTTTACACACTTCGTAATTAATGTAAAATAACGTTAATTTCGCGCAGGTACAATGATACTTAAATCGAAGTTCTTCTTTAATACGCATATGTAATATGTGACGTAACGTCTTGTTAGTCTAGTAAATATTACTACTTGTACCAAAAATACTTGTAATAGCAGTCCGTATCTAGATTTTCTTTAACAAAAATGTTGTCTTAGCAGTAAAACGTTCTCCTCTAAAATAATAACGCGAATATTAAGATTCTCATAAAATATACGTTTAAACGTCTCATAAAATGTATTTTAAACATCAACTTAACTGCGTCCATTACTTTAAAGCTGTGTTGAAACATACGTTTCATAACCGCAAGAGGTTTATTTTGCAATCTTGTCTCCATTCCCTTTATGCATCGTATACAAAGTAGATGAAAATTCTGAAAGAAGCTTTTATAAAGAGGATTTTCCTGTCATCATCATAAAATGTAACGTTGCATTGAGTTGTTACTGCTTATACAGTAATATCAGTTTATACAAAATCTTTCAATACAGACCAAAAAGATACGTACTTTCATAATCTTTAACATTGTAGATTGTCTATAGAAATTTCTATTTTGAAGTATAGTTGAAATAGAAACAAAACATAGGATTCAAATCTCAATACCTCTTTATTGAGACAAAAAATATTAGAAAGTGTATAAAGATGTTTTGTTTGTAGTAATTTGAGCATCACTTTGCGCACTCGTTTCTTACACTGCTAAATGACTCATATTGCTCTATGGCTACGAGGCGTGGACAGTCAAAGAAGACCTACGGAAGCGAATTGAGACCTTCGAAATGTCCACATATCGCCGTATGCTCAAAATTAGCTGGGTTCAAAAGATGACTAATGAGGAAGTTCTGCTATTAGTGAAAACGTAACGAATTTTTTTCCTAACCATCAAAAATCGGAAGCATATCTAGGATTTATAGTCAGAAATGCCAAATAAAGTCTTCTGCAATTATAAATTATGAGGAAAATAGCCAGAAAGAGAAAGGACGGTCACAGAAAGAAGTCATGGCTGTACAATATCAGGGAGTGCACAAATATCAAGATCGTCGAACTGCTGCAGGGGGTTTCGCATAACTGGTATCCAATTTCCACTAGTTTGAGGGGCACATGGAGAAGAAGAAGAAATATGTTTTTTTTTGCATAACCTAAATATACAGTTTAGTACATAAAATAGTTTCTATTCACTTATTCACATCAACATGTTATCGAAAGAGTTAATTCGAGGTTATCCGCGGTCTGGCGGACGTATGTTTTAATCTCTTAATGCGCTATACAGTAACTTTATGTAAACATACATACGGCAGTACTTTATTTACGTACTAGTATTTTTTTCCTGATGTTTTATGGATATTTCCTGTTGTAAATATGATCAAAGGATTTAAATTATACAGTTGCGACTCGCTCTGAAGCAATCTGATTCTGCGGAAGAATCTGGAGTCTTGCAGTTTCAAAACAAACAAATCTACTATCGAGCCTTGGCTCTTTTAAAAACTGTTTTAGAGGATTCTTAAACAATAATATCCAATGAAAAGTCTAAACTAAATGCACGCATTTATCTGTACTTAATTTTGCAAATGACGCTGCGCACATAATAGTAGTGTTACTTAATTCGTCGTCACTTAGTTGCTAGACTTATTAAAATTTCAGCACGTGAATCCAGAATCCGACTGTCAAGGCAGTAACGTCCTCAAGTGACGTCAAGGAAACGATTAATATAGTACCGAAACAGCCCAGCATCACGAATGGGGGCTATGATTTGGTGAAGGTTGTGACGAATACTAGATATGTACAGCGTAGAATTAACCAGAGTGAAAATATTTAATGATGGCTTATGGCCAGCAGTGGACGTCCTTATAGGGATGATAATTCAAAATCTAATAGAATTTTCATTGTTATAAAGTAATAATATATAAATAGGTATTGAGGAAGGCCGTGGTTTAACAAAGTTTATCACCGTCCCTACGGGTTATGTTGCAATGTCTGGGCATACCGGTAAGTAATTAACTTAACGGCCAGTTTATTGGATGAGTCAGTTAGTAGTAATCTGATCTTTGAAATTAATTATAGCTTACATTTACCTTAATTCATATTTTTTTTGTTAAAAAAAGTAAAAAATTATGTTAAAATTGAAATGATGCACCATTGAAAGGTTTCCGTTGCTGAACTGTAAATAGCGAACAGTAGAAAGCAATTTAAATTAAGTTAAGAAGGAATATGTTAAAACTAATAAATAATTCAGATTTGTTTTATTATTAACATATTTATATAACATTAACTCTGTAATATATTATACACATACGTCACACATCAGATTGCTGTGATGCTGTCTCCTTATTAGCGGAAGTACGTACAGAAATTACTGATTCTGTATAATATATGAACGTTCGTCTAAATCTCTCATTTCCAGTGATAAATTATTTATGTATAAAGTAATAAGCGTTTCTGTAATCCTATATTTCTTGTCTCCACAACATAATGATATGAAAACAATTAGATAAACTTAAAATTCCATAAATGGAATTTTATTTAAGCTGTAGTTATATAACTCATAAGATCTCATGTATATGAGATTATTTATAAAACTGAGGCTCATCGTCAATTGACGGATGGTCTTTTGGTAAATAAAAGATGTTAACCTAATTAATATAAGGTGTATGACCTTTGCTGACCAGAAAACGAAATATTTTTTAATTTCCTAGCCAAATAATAGTTAAATCGACGCATGCATTTCGTTTTGTTGATCTTTTATAAAAAAGTAAATTTTTTAAAAAAAATGGTCTTTGACGGTGATTCAATTTTTTTCCAATCAAAGGCTATCTGTAAAATTTTTGAAAAGTTTCTTACGAATTTTAGCAATTTTAGGAAAAATGGTCTAGATTATGTCGTATAAAACAGTCCAGATTATGTCAACTATATGTAGTAATATTACTATATAGTTGACATAATCTGGACTGTTTTTTTATTTGACAAAGCGACGAGACTGTCAAGACATTCACATGATGTAAATGATAAGCCTGCTTATAACAACGTGGCGCTGGTTAAAATAATATACACGCTCGTCGCCTTGAGACATAAGGTTTTTATCTCATTACCTCAGTAATTTCACTAGCATACAGCACCTTTCAGACCAGAACACAGTAATGTTTGCATAATACTGTTTTTCGACTGCAATAAGAGCTGCGGTAGTATCTGGTCTCCGACAATAGAGACCTATCATCAGTAAAATCTAATCTTTTTTTGTGATTATATCTATTTACTTCACTAAATAACTTTGAAGTAACATTGGAGGAAACTATATAATATTTATGTTTGAAGCTGCTTTTTTTTGTGGAAATGTATTTAGATAGTGCTCGCAGACATATAAAGTTACTCGAAAACCTCATTACGGGACTAATTCGTACATCAGTTAACGCCGGCAACAAACAACGGCGTAATAAACTTAGCTCCAACAATAATGAGTCTTCATTCACGAATAAGTCCCAGACGTGTATACTTATTCAACTTATAAGGTTCTGTATAATCAAGAACACGTACGGAGTTTGTTATCTAACATTGTTGTGATGTATTTGCAAGGAGTTTATTAACCAGGGTAAATTAATTAACCAGTTAAAGTTGACGGATGGGATTGAAGCAGGACATGGATCAAGCAATCGTGAACTGAATTAAAGTGATGCTAGACAATAGTTTTCTTAATTAGTACTATTAAGTTAAATTTTAAGACAATTTCTTTTAACATAATTTTTTTTGGATAGGTTTTTAAAAAACGATTCTTATGACAGACCTGATCTAAAATAAACCAGGATCTCGTTGTTTTTGAAATTTTGAGATGTTAAGAATTATCAGTGTCATTAGGTACAGAAACTTTTAAAACGGAACACGATAATGGAATAGGCCTTTCATACATACTTACATTGTACTTATAACAAATAGGTCTATATAGGTCTATCTAGACAGTCTATGGCCATAAAGTTACAAACAAACAACTGAGATCTACTACCCACACTGACGCACTTATTTCTATATAAGTAACCGTGTATACGGTGTAAGAAGAAAAAACTTTGTTTCATTTATGTAAATCCTTTTTAATTTTGTCAACCCTTGCATGGAATCTCACGTCATTACTACATGAAAACTCCACAACACAAACCTAAGATAATTTACATCACAAAAGACACAGGGAGTGTTCTCCCCAAAATTAAACAAAGTTGGGTTTGTTACGGTCAATCAATACAGTTTAGAAGAGAAAGGGATTTTTAAACATAAATGATTACTTTTTGGCAAACTGTACATTTGTGTACAGTATTATATGTATGTGTTTATCTTTTATAATGAACCATGAAACGAACTTGCAGAAAGTACTTCCTTCCCCTTTCATATTTATATCATCATTAACACCTGGCCGGAGCTGCTACACCGAACACAGGCTTATTGCCACTTATAATAAATTATTAAGAGGTCTATATGTTTTTATTATATTATCCATTAATAGAACATTTAAATTATGAGAATCTTTAAAATTACTCTTCAATAAGAAAAATATTTGAAACATATAAAAGAATCTAATGACAAATTTTAACACAAAACTAAATGAAGTGTTACTAAACATTTACAGTACGCAGTGATTTTAGTAGCTGAAACAAACGTTGTTCTGCCAATTTTAGTTTATATTATCTCTATATGTCCATGTACAGTACATATCATCCATCGTAATAAATATTGGATGAACTATATATATTGGTAAATTGCAGCGCCATCTATTGGAGTAAGATAAAACATTTTAGATGAAAAGAGAAATATACTGGAATATATTAAGTATAACTGAAGATCGGGCTAAATGGCGTATCTTGGGAAACGCTTATGTCCAGTAGTGGACTGCCGCATGCTGTTGAAGATGGTACTGATGAATATACTTTTTTATTACCTAAATTAAAAATTTACTAGTAATTTAAAACTCATACTTTATCCCATGTGATTGAGTATATAATGTCTATCGTCTTCATTGCGAATGGGTTCTGAACTATAATTTTGCTCACTGTAATATTTTAAATTTCTTTTATATGACGCAACCTAAAAAACATAATTATTATAAAAGTCATTTATTTGGTAATAAGCCTGTCTTGCAAAAGGCCGAGCTTGAGAGTTTTTCAACAACGAAATAAATACTCGAACGACGAATAAATACTCGACGTCGTCTTATTCCCCTCCCGATCCGGATATACATGGAGTTAGGAGAATTTGGCGGTACAAGTCAGCAGATTGGGATG
>DWLS01008034.1:0-10228 GCA_018246255.1 Pachliopta kotzebuea | reverse complement strand
AACGGCTTAGTCTCAAAGAGAATTCGACACGTTGCATTGCATTTTGGTGATTCGAATAGCCTTCGTCTTCAAGTTCCATGCCCTTTTAGAAATGGCCTCCTTTCGAAAAGAGATGGAAACGAACGAAGCTGAAATATTTTCAGAAGTTTTTGACGATAATTTGTCAGACGTTCCTAGTGAGAGTGAGTTCAAATTAATTTTTTAAGTTAAAAAGTTATTATAATTATTAAAAAACATAATACATATTGCTTCATAAATAACAAAGTTATGATGATTTTAGAACATACAAGTTTGTCCAAAAACGTGAGGTCCCAGGCGTATGCCTTACAGATTTCTTTGCGGTCCTTAATGAGTTAATAATGATTATTATTATTATTTTTGCTTTAAATATATCTTTCTCACTTCACCTACATCATCTCCAAACTAAGTTGACTTGATTGAACACAAATTTGCTGCAATAAAGTTTTTTTTAAATCTGATGATGGTAATGATCGATGAATAAAATTAATGATTTAAAGCAGTTATTTTGTATATACAAATGTATATTGAGTTTTTGTAAGAGCGAGCGGCGAGCGGAGCGGTGTACCGTTAGTAGCGGTTGTATAAGAGAGCAAGAACGATATGAACATATGATTCTGTCAATTAAAACACGTAATATTAGGTGTTATATTGACACGTGAATTGAACAATTCATTAGTGCAGGATTCGAATCTGTTACCTTTAAAGTCAGAGGCGGACGTTCAAAACGGCTATCACGATTTGTGAATGATGAAAGTTGGACAGGGAATTTCACTATCTCTTATTCATTACTTACTTCCATTTCTCTTATGCATGTGGTATTTTTGTTCAACTATTTTTTTTTTAGATATGCTCTTTTATTCCTCGGACTATAGTCGGAGACCTTGTTTGCTTATCAAATGCTTGTTTGTTTTTATAATTTTTATGTACTAATAGCAAAAGCCGATAAATGTGATACCTGCTAATTATTTTTATTCAACTTTATTTTGTATATTGGTTCTGTTTTTCTTTTCTTCTGTGATCCTTTATTCCATTTAATGTGAATGATCAGCGAGCAACGTCGGGCGCGGTACTGATGTCAAGGTGAACGCGTCTCCCGAAGCATCATCACAGTGTGGAGTAGGAGAAAGTAATTTCTTACGTGGTTATTACTTCTATTTTAACGATCGCACGCTAGTTTTAAATCGGTTGCATGTTGCCAACGTTTTATTGTTTCGGCGAAAGTGTTCCCGCCGCAGCTGACAGCCGGCCGCCATAGACAACGCCACGCACTTTTTAAATATCCGCGCGACAATGACAACGGTCATCGTAGACATACAGCCACACAACCGGCACTTTTTTATTTATTTAGAAACACCAACATCTATACTTACAAAACATTCAAGCTTAAAAGTAACAATTTTAAGAATAGTACAGTTACAGGCATGTACAGCAATCTCTTAAACAACTATATGTTAAAGCAATCCTATAAAAAATTTGTTAAATTTATATGTTAACACTTTCACGTACAAAAAAAAATAAAATTTGTGCAATATGTGCTATTAATTAAATAAAAAGGCAGTTCCTAAATATCATATTTTTATATATAATACTCAACGGTCACACTGATATACCGAACCTTTTATCCAAGATAAACATAACTATTCCCAGATATTTTAGGTGTAACAGCTATCAACCTTTAACATAAAATCCTGCTCAAATTTAGGATTGTGTTTTCAGTTAAACAGATTTTTAATATCGTATAATAAAATGCACAATCTGTCAACTCCCACTGAGGCAGCAAACGTCAAAGACAACGACTCGGTCCTCATGAACCTCACTCCATAGACATCATTTTTGGATCATTTACATTTAAAATTATTATGAAAAATATAATCCATACATACCGTGATGGAGTTTAATTTAATAATTATATCTTTAGACAGTTCAATAAATTAGATATTACTCAACAAACAAAATTCTGTGTAACTTTATAATATTTTCTGTTTGTTTGCTTATTATCTGTACCTGTATATTTCTGTGTGTACCATTGTATTGTCATTTGCGTCGGTAATTATAAAAATAACATTTAAACATAACAAATGTCTCATACAAAATTTTAAAACTTTGTGCACCCACAACTCGACAACCCGACCACATACCAACAAAATTCCAACGGCTCTGATCTTATCTAAGCGAGGTCTGTCTGTATGACAAACTTCAGCACCAGCTCCTACACCTTGTAGTTTTCGATATTTTTGACATACGTACGGACAATGTCTTTTAAATAAGGTTATTGTATACTTTTGTAACTATGAGTTCTAAATAGTGTTATTTAGTTGACGCAACTTAATAAATGTAAATTACGAAACGGTAAAAATGATTTCCATGTAACGTTAGGGTATTTTATTTAAACTCATATGTTTATTTATAAGTGATAAAAAAAATTGCTCCGTGAAGCTATTTTCATGAGTGGAGGATGTCAATGGTGATGCGGAAGCTTGCCCTGAGGATGTGCAGGTGTAAGTACTGCGGGTACGTGACGGCATCCGGCCGTCACATATCTCGCCGGGAAACCGTTGGCACGCGACGCTTCGATTAGTTCGCTTTCCTTTCGCGGTCGTATTGCGATTTTGTTTTTTCACACGCACCCGCCACCGACGTCGTGAAATTTGATTGGGCCAGTGATCGTTAGTCGGAATTAAATCGCGACTAGTTAATTACAGATTCTCGTGTTAACTGGAATTATAAAATCGATGACTGTAATTGGTTATAACGGCAGGTCTCTGAAGGGTTACTCAGGGTAGCAGTTTCGGACCTATGTATTACAAGCCAACCGATTTTTTGAATTTTTTTTTCTTTATCAGCCGATAGATGTCCACTTTGGGGTGTAAGTGGTTCCACATACAACTCACGGAACCCTTTTTCTTCTGGAGAGGGAAATCTGGGTGTTATGTGGAGATTTTTGACCCAGTGAAATCCAAAAAGTTTGGTGAGGTCACGGGATTCTATGCTAGCATAGCTCGTCCCTAGGACTGAAATATGCAGTCCTCAACACCTGCACATATAATAACACAACGGTCGGAGATCACGTCCAGCCATCGTCCTAATTGGAGTCGTTTACAGGGTGATGAGAATCCCCAAACTCATTGGACCCAAGCCAACCTCACCTGCTGGTGCAGCTTACTAATCCGGTCTAGGACTGAACTTCCTACCAACCTGCATTCGGCCAGCGTGGTGGGAGAAGGTGCAAATCCCTCCACTACTGGGGAGGCCCATGTCCAGCAGTGGACGTCTGATGTTGAGTAAACGATCGGCCGTATTCATAACTATGTGATCATAGTTAGTCTTTTACTAGTTCTAATACTAATATTTAGCGGAAAAACCTGCAGCGATATTATCCATAGTGATGGTATCTGAGAAAAAAGAAGTATCATAAAAATAATTTTCTAAGTATTGTTTTATCTTTACTTACACTAGTAATAAAGAACAAGACAGAAAGAGCAAGACAAAACAGAAATGTTTCATTATTATATTCATTAAAGCAGTGGTTTCCAAACGTGGGACAACTTTGTTTTTAATAAGAGCAATCAGAAACAAAAACAAAATTAGCTGATACAATTTATTAAATTTCTTATTCTTTTTTTTGTTTTTGGGAATCATTGGTTAAAAATCACAAAGTCGGAAGAGGATTCAACTACTTAAAAACGGGATAAATAACCAAGAAGTATCCATTGAATATAGCATAATAGATTGCAACATCAGGTTTTAATGAAGTGTTTGACTATGGCCTTAAACCATATTCTAGCTTAAAGAAAGGATATAAAATAATAAGAGTATGTCATAGGGTTTTCTTAAAAAAAATTATCTGGATTCATTGCATATAGATGATAGACCTGAGTTTAATTAAAACCTAACATCGAAACAACGCCGTGGGACCCAGACACAATCGCTTGCGGTGTGAACCCGGCCCATTGTGGTGGTGGCTGGTGTTATGTTCTTTTACACAACATACACAATAAACTGTGAACAACTTTCTACTTCTATAGACTTCACCATCACCACAATTAGCAAAACATTTGATACATTACAAGCTATACCAATGTCTCACAAGGCGGGGCGGAGACTTTACAAAGGAGCAATTAATATTTAGAGAGAACAATCTGAAACTTCAAAACAAAATATTGGTAATATAATTTATTACCTTTTTTCTTTAAAGGCTTTGGATAAAAATCCCGAAGTCCGAGAGGGACATAGAAATTTATTCAAAAGTGGGATATGAACTGAAAAGGTTGAGAGAAACTGGTCTAGTTCTGATCGCTAACCTCGGGAAACAGAATAGTCAAGAATCACATTTTATATTTTTTTTTATTGTTGCAATTATTGGACTGCAAAATATATTTTTTAATTGTTTCTATTTATTCATCACAAAATTATATTTATTGTTTGCTATCACACCAGTAGCGCCATCTGCAAAATTAATTGGAACTAAAGTGTTGTCAATTGCGCCCTCTGTGAAGCTAATAGGAACTAAAAGGCTTGGAGAAAGCAACCAATCAGCGGGCAACGATTATTAACCAATCAGAAAGAGGCTAGTTCCCGCCGAAACGGGATATAGAAGGAGACAACAAATGCGACTAAGATTTCATTCTTCATTGAATCTCTCGAAGTGAATATCGTACTGTGTTCAGTTAATAGTTAACATTATATAATACATAAGTAGTATTTTTCATACAAAGAAATGTTAACTAATCCCCGTTAATCGTTGCAGAATGATTTTTAATAAAATAAAATTTGCGTGTCTGGCCAAAGAGTTTCAGGTTCACATCCAAAGAGCCTTAGCTTTCTGACCCCTGGTCTAAACCTATATACGCTGCAATCCAGATTTTTACTTACTATTGAAGAAAACGTCTAAACATCCACATTTTGCAATTTATTTTATATAAATTTTTATGATGAATTGATATGAAAGACCAGATCATCACTTACGATACTAATAGAAGTACTGAAGAGTTGGAGACCTAGTGACCTGTAACACGAGTCTGTTACCTATCACAGGCACCAGCGATAAACAAACATTGTAATGTATATAAATAGCTGCAAACTCATTTACCTGGTGGTAAGTGATACTCTTATAACACGGTGCTGGTCAAGATGGTATACCAAATTACTTTTTAGCGGTAGGAATATTAGCTGGTAGTACCTAGACGGTGGTAACAGAGACCTACCACCATTATACTGGTCTCTTATAACAGTTTTAATTCTCGTTACATCTCGCTACATATTCCTTCTACACAGTAATATTTGAATACTGCTTTCAAGCAGAAATCATCGGCTGTCACCTTCAGTAACCAGAAACGGGTTTCCCACCAGATGTAGTTTCCTGATGACAGTATAACCCAATAGGTTTGACCTACTGCCACAGTTTCACATTCATTCTTTAACTGATAAACCTTTTAAATGAAGCAGGTTAATTGCTGTATCCTAACTGAATGTGATAATAGACGTGATAGCGTGTATCACGTGTTGATAGGTCTAGTTACTAGTGGTAGGTATCTTTTGCCGCAGACCGTCTAGATAGGATCTAAACGGCATTGGTCGAGCGTGGGACTTGGGCCAAATCCGCCCACTATTGAGGGAGGTCTACGTCCAGCTGTGGACTTCTAACGGCTGATGATAATCATCATAATTGACTATATCCTTTGCAATAAAAATTAGAGTATTCTAAAGAAATTCATTTCACCACTGGTGGTATGTTTTTGTTGATGGAGGTAAATAAAGTGATGGATGGTCCAGCTCGTACCACTAATAAGAGACCTGCTACCACTAAAAGACTTATCGCCGTGGTGAAGCACATTAACATAGTAAATGCCTATTCAATCTTGATGAAGACGCTAAATAAAACCACTTGTTTAAAAACCCAACTAAGGAACCGGTACAGCCGGCGACCAATTCGCGAAGGTCACCAGCTTTTCCATTTTAACGCATCGATTAAAACCTGTATGGAGCTCAAAATAGTTCGGACAGGTATCTCATATTTAGTATATATACTTTAGAGTAGTAACAGCAAGTATTTACTTCTAGTATTTTTCTACAGACCGTCTCTGTAGGTACGACCGCAGCTATTATAACAACTGTCAAATAATAACTGGGGTATGTGAGTGCAATTTGGTGTTGTACCATTTTAATTAGCACCAGGTTATAAGTTCTATCACTTAATATCTACTGAAAGCTTTACTCGTCGCATTGAAAATACTTTGCAATAATCTATGGATATGGAAATTTATTTTCGTTCCCATCAAAATGGGACAATGGACATGATTTGCTTTCATTCTTTTTAACTCTTTTGTCTTCTCCCGGTTTTTCGTGTATGTTTCTATGTATCTCTATTTTTTTTAAGTTTATTTTTGCATTTTGTGTTTTGCTTGTTAAGATCATTTTAATTTATATTTTAATTTACTCTCATTCTATTTCTTTCTAATATACTATATTTCATTGTCCATTCTTCCATACCATCCTAACTCCTTCCTTTCATCGCTCTTAATCGGGATGATTAAATATCTTTATTGTTTATAGTTTTCCTTATATTAAGCTTATCTTATTAACATTTGTGATTTGTATATGCCACTGGATTTAAATCTTAGACCTGAATACTTTGGAAGAAGTTATAACGAATTAATAATCTTCAAATACAACAGACTCTTTGTCTAGCGATTGATAATGGTAAACTCTATCCGATTTGTCCTTCTTCATCACGACATATGCTTTCTTCAATAGTGACGGGATTTGGGTTATTCCACCACGCTGACCCAGTGGTGGGGAGCCAGAGTCTTGTTATTTAATTACCAGGCTGCAGTAACAGTTGAGGTTTGCTTTGGTCCCGTAAGTTGTATGGGACCCCTTACACCGCTTTCTTCTCCTTTCCATCCATATCTTAACCTTTCGCTGTATTCCGACTTTCAGCATCAGAGTTGAAGTATTCTGAATGAACTTCACCATTCATTACCTCATTGAATGCTTTCTAATTGGAGATTATTTGATATTTTTTTAATATTCGTTCCCGCGCAAAGTGGGGCAGGGAATTTCATATTCTCTATTATTATTCTCTTTCTATTCTAGCTTAACCTTACTATACATTATGTCCTCTTCATTTATACCTTCCGTCATTCCCTCTTTTAGTGTTGTCGGTTAAAATGTAGGTGGTTTTATGTTTTTTTTTGTACCATTGACCGATTTGTGGAGCTCCTCCAGCATCAGAGCGTACGCGAGATGAATTCATTATAACGAGGGCTCACCTCGACCTCTCGCGCCTCTACCTCATAATGAGGTTACGGGTTGCTCTTTACAAATTTTTCTTTTACCCTACAACATAATAATTTGACCCGCGATAAATATAACTTGGCAAATATACAGTGATGTAATTACTACGGATGTGCTTAGCAGTGTAGGGAGGAACTTGTGAGTTCCGTACATTCCTAAACCTTCCCCTGAGGAACATCGAGAGGGTTTTATTGGGTATGAATCCCACATAACCCTGACTTCCTCACGGAAGCAGTATCCTTTGAAGATTTGCCTCGCGACCAGAATTCCAAAAAAAAAGGGATTGTAATTAAATTTACTCAGCCAATTCATAACGCAATTCACAATTCTGAATCTTCATCAACCGAATATACGTCCACTGCTGGATGTAGACCTCTTTGACTCTTGTAAGAAAAAAAACAACTTCACACAAAAAGTTCCTCAGAGATCTTTGTGGAACCAAAAAAATTACAAATTAAACTTGATTCTTATAGAGTTAATATTATTAGCGAAATCTATGGTAACAACGTTTTGAATTTTTTGACCACGTTCCTGAGTACAGGGCTCAACTGAAATGGCTACCTGTACGGAGGCGACGGGATATGCATGTTTTATGTTTTCTTTACTCTTTACTCACTAGTCCTCACGCTCCTTCATATCTCTGTGAGCGCTTCGAGTATCTCATTCCCTACGGATCTCAATGTCGCTCCTTTAAATCTTTACTTCCTTAAAGTACCAACGCTTTCTTTCAAACGGTACAGTAATTCTTTTACGGTAGAAGCAGTGAAACTCTGGAATGCTCTTCCTCATTATATCCTCGCCTGTTCCTCCTTACCTATCTTTAAGAAGAGAGTTAAAGATTATTATCTTCACCTCTAGTTGCATATTTTATTTTTACCACTATGTATACTTGCTATATATGTTCCTTATATGTTATTGTTACTAGTACACGGTACACCTACACAAATAATTAAAATAGTATATCTTTCCTATTTGTGTATGATGTAAGTGAACTCTTTTTAGCGTTAAGCTCGCCTTTGTGACACTATGTTACTTTTATTAAATAGTATTGTGATATATATATATATATATACATGTGTAAGTATACATAAAGATTAAAATAATTTATTTTATTTATTTAGTTGCGAATCCAACGAGAAATTGATATATTATCAATTAGATTAATGAAAGTAAATTATGTCCCTGTCCAACTTAGCGAAGGAATGAATAATAAAAAAAGATGTCAGCCTTTTTTTAATGATAACTATAACAAACGTTTTTCTACTTACTATTTACATCATAATACTGTCGCAATGGTATCACCACTCGGTTCTGGTCGTGGTGTGCAACTCGCCACATGACGAAAAACGATAGGAAAAACACAGATTTCCAACGTCCGACCGTCACACAGTTTCGAAACTGTAACACGGTGTTACTGACAACATTTGAAAGAAAGAAGGAAAGAAACTATTCAACATTCATACACACAACCTAACCAATACGAGCAGTCATAGCCTTTTGGTTTGAAAGCCTACCATCGAAGATGCTAAGTTCGAATCCAGCCTGCACCAATTATTCAATTTATATACATTTAGTATAACAACTAATATCACATGCTTCAAGTTATATATCAAATCTCGTGGTTTTAAATATAATATATAAAAACCAACCAATACAACATAATAACCTTCTAGAAAAGAGTGTGCCACTTCCTCCTTCAAGCACAACTCTGCTAATGTTGCTATTGTCCATGGGCGTCAGTAATCACGTGTACTGTTCGCACGTTTGCCAAATTTCAGTATAAAAAAACACTTATTGATAATTACAAAAAAAAATGATTATACAGGTTGTTGCGATATTATGTTGAATAAGCCTCCATCATCTTCATCTTCATCATCAGCATCTGCATATATCGTTGTTTTGAAAGAAAAACGACACAACCCAAAAAAGGCTGTTTTCTCAGGAGTAGGGATTTGAGTTTTTTTTGAAAATTCATACTTCTCTAATCTATAACTTTGTCGTCCTATTGCGAATTAACTAGTATCAGGAGGTTGCTTTTGATCCCAACTATTGGTCACCAATTTTGCCCCTCTCTTATTATTAACTAATGAACAGCGTTAATTAAATTATTTAATCAGTTGTATCGTTTTCCGCACCTTCGCAAAGAGTCGGAAAAGATTAATAAATAATCCGAGAGATCAGTAAGTACGTATAAGTAACATAACGAAATAAACAAAGCGATCGTTTAATGATTTTGATGATGTTGATCATGATAAGTGATGACAATAATATTAGTATCGAGTTGATAAAAGATGGTCGTAGGTACAGTAAAAATAACACAGGTCTAAACAAATTTGCAATAGAATTACCTACATTTTAGTTAACGTTTGGATAACCGAGTATGCGTACTACGTAGTATTTATACTCATAGTATATATCGGCGGCTGATGAGAGCTTTAGCTAGGATCTATGTGAAACATTAAACAGTACAGAGATAGTTTAATACAGAACAAAGAATTACAAAACAAAACAACAAAATGCTTCAACTAAATTTTGAAGTACACAAATATTTGTGTACTTCAAATTGTCTTCAAAAAAACAACGCATATTGAAACGACGCAAAGCGAAAAAAGACTTTCTATATCAAACCATTTAATGATCGAAGACAGGTTCCAGGATTACGAAAATACTACCTTTTAATGATAAAATTGGACAAACTTAACTTTTCAAACAAAAATAACATACAAAAAACGTATTAATTCAAACAAAATAAACTACATATTCAATTAATTTATGAAAGTTAAAATTAATCACTGTCTGATGAGTCCATAGTGGCTGTTGTTTTACATCGGTTTTCTTTGACATCCGTTGTTCCACGCCCAGGCATAAACCCAAATTGGTTCTGTGATACCTTGCTTTCTACTCTTATTCG
>DWLS01008033.1:0-10229 GCA_018246255.1 Pachliopta kotzebuea | reverse complement strand
AAATAAACTACATAAGAATCATATATACTATACAGTAAAAATATACATATGTATTTAAACTTACATACATAAATATACATAGAAGAGAAGTAAAAGAATGAACAATAAAAAAAAAAGAAAAAAATTGTATGGATTCCGATCAATAACCAAATATGTCAACTACCAGTTGTGTCATTTCTATATAAGTAGTACTCCCAGAGTTTACGCTTAAATAAAGGTTTACTGCGGTTGGTTTAATGTACGTTAAAACGCGTCGTGTCGATATTAGTAGGACGTTAGGGGGTTGGCTCGTTGCGGAGCGGCGCGGGGGCGGCGTAGCGCAGCGCTACGGCGACCGTAGCCTCACTCAATCTCATTTCCGTTCCACTTCCGGTGCAATAGTACCCGTCTGACACGTCACATCCGCTTACATAGAAATTTTATTAAAATCAACACCAGAAAACGGTCGGACTCACAAATATGATACATAAAAATCTAAATTCAGTAAATAATTTTTTCAAATCTCCAGTAGTAAGAGAAAAGCCTATTTCCTCCGATTGATGTTTTTGCCTTCAGCCACTATTATACCAGCGAAAGCTTCATCGATCTCAGAACCCGCGAATTCAGACTCGGCAAGGAAGAGAATTGAGATACATTTGTTAAATATGCTGATGACATAATAGAAATAAAAAAACACCAATTAAATTAAACGTATGAGCCGTAGTAATTGTAATTAGCGTTATATTACTCCGGTTACGGAGTTGAGAGCCGATAAATCCTCCGCAGGTTGTTGAATCGCTCATTGTGAGGCGGTAGGGGTGAGGAGGAAGGGCGCCGTGCGAACCAGACAAAAACTCCGTGATTCCCCCCGATACGTATTTTCCACGAAAAAACTTAACCGATAGTAAAGGAAGTGAGTGCGGACGGAACTTCGGACGCCGCGGAGTGGAACCGATCTCATTAATCAAATTTGAGTTAGAGTAATAAAAACATTTGTTTATTCACACTTAACCGTTTCCGGCAACTGATATTTCAAGTATTTTTTCAAATAATTATTTGAACTTAATACATAAAAATCTTATAAACCTATTAAGGTAATTTAACATAAAAATATGTTATGATATTATTAAAATTAAGCAATTTGGATTTTAAAATACAGGTTGTATATTTTTATATAGAAATAGCTTGAGAGACAGGTCACAAACTATTTATAGGTCGCAGGCCCTTTAAAAATGATATATATTAGAAGGATGTGTAGTATGGATGTGAATGTTAATAAAAGTTGATCACAGGGATTCCTCCCTGTCTTAACAATTTATCATCCTCTAACTAATAGCGTTACTCATCCGCACGAGCCCCGGAGGTCGGTACGGTCGTTACGGCGAACAGACGTTCTGCAGTTGTATGTGTATCATATGTTTACATGCAGGAATTATCTAAAATTGAACGTGTTTCATACAACAAATATTTAATGAGAAAACAAGCGTCACGATAACGCAAATCCAAAATAAACAGCGTAAAAGTACGCTAACGGCTAACTGACACAATAAACAAACTAACGCGCGCATACACACTTGTCACAAGTACATACTTAATCTTTGAACAATATATCTTAATCTGATTTATAAAGTACATATGTAACAGAGGCTGCGACGGATGAGATCAGTATTGCACTGCTCTTCATTTTCTCCGCAGCCGTATCATTGTTGGTAGGGGAGCCCAAGGACTGATTCACTGCAGGGAGCATTCAGCTTTCTCTCTTGACTCTCATAGCTCCTAAGCAACAGGTTCTAGAGGATCTATTATTCAAGTGAGTACAAGAGGCCAAGAGAGAGGCGACGCTCAATGTTTTGAGGGTATGTACGAAAAAATTAACGAAGAGGGTATGAGTCGATCACTGCCGGTGAGTTCGCTGACTATATTATTCTCAAAGTAACTTCACATAGAATTTCTTAAAAAGCGACCCAAGAAACATTAAGCTGTAGAATTTTTACATTTTCACAGGTCCTCTGTAATCAGTCCTAACTGTTTAACACATAGAGCCAGCAAGAGGT
The DNA here is from genome assembly GCA_018246255.1 of Pachliopta kotzebuea. Lineage (NCBI taxonomy): Eukaryota > Metazoa > Arthropoda > Insecta > Lepidoptera > Papilionidae > Pachliopta > Pachliopta kotzebuea. The sequence continues at coordinate 8,196 of DWLS01008033.1, read as the reverse complement.
GATGCCTAGCCCTGACCCAGTATCAGTCAATGATAATCACTAGCCATTGATTCGTCCGGCTCCGCGCAAGGTAGCTCGTTGACACAGTTCGATTCAATTAAATAAAACTAATAGCTTTTATTGTTTGGTTTTTAACTTACACAACATAATTACACTATTAAGCAAACATACAACTGTTAGATATAACCTTTATCACTTTCCTTGATGAGAAGAAAAAAGGCTTCGAAAGATACCATTCTAAGGAGAACTGAGAGTTAGGTAGGATAGATAAAACCTTCATTAAACGTCGATCTTGTTTCATTTTCTAACTTACTTTTAATATCATACATTCTTTTCTTTATCACGGGTAAAATCTTTAAAAGATACCATGCTTCTGAGAGAAAGTCACTGTTATGTTGGATTTATATCCAATAAAACCTCCATCAGTGGTCATCCTTGGTGCATTGCGGAATGCCCCGGGATCTTCTGCGGAAAACACCGATGCCTCCCTGCTGCTGCTAAGCACATCCCGGAGAGATTAGCTCTCCCTAGACAGTATGCTGCGACACAATACGAGATACTTCGTACTTGTCGTTCGATTTGAGCTCACTTAATGGGCTGTTAGGATCCCTAAACTCAAAGCCTGAGAACCCCAAAACCCTTTCAGTCTCCTTCTATGACAGGTAGGGCTTACCTTAGTCCTATTCTTGAGAGTTCGCGACTACCGAGCTAAATATCGTACATCCTAACTATACATAACATATTTTTTAAATATTTCCATTAAATTGAGTTGGAAACTCCTATAATTACAACTTGTCGAGTTTGTAAACAAAACGGTTAATGTTACAAAAAGGCGGCGCGGCGGTAATACCGTAAGCGTGGCCTTGACTGAGAGAGAAAAAACCTTCGGAGAATGGAGGAGCAGCCGCAGCCGAAACGTGAACCAAACTCACACGACCAGATATGGCGAGAGTAATTTATATATTTTCAACTTTTGGCTTGAAAACACTTATTATCACAAAAACTAAAAGGAACTGTCTTTATCAAGAAGCGATAAGGTGACTCCTCTTTTTTTGGTACCGAAAAAAACCTATAGGAGAGAGAACGATACTTTGTCTTCTAGACCAGAGAGACATGATGATGATAGAGATGGTCTTCGTCTATGCATCATCTCTACTCCTAAACTCATATGAAGGAGCGGAATAATCACCGTTAACTATTTAGTAAATACCTCATACATTAAACTTTATGTTTGATATTCTCCGCTATGTCCAGTAATGGACTGCCGCAAGCTTTTGATGATGATGATTTTTCTCTGACTGCTTAGTAAAATATGAAAGGCCTGATTTACCAACTGAATACACCAGAAGAAGCACTCACGACTAGTGTAGCCTACAATAGACTTATACTCAATTTCTCAATCTCGCAGGATTGAAATAATTAGTTCAGACTGATCATTATTCTGTTACGTCAAATAGAATTTATTTACGCATTACCATCTGCAATTTAGAATCGAAATAGTACTAATTAATGAATGATTTAATAATTTTAGTGAATATGGTATCCTCAATGTTTGTTTGACATTGGGATTAGAAATAAGTTTCCGGTTTATCCAAAACTGTACAGTACTCTTGCAGTAGAAAGCGGATACACCTTTAATAAAGAAATGAAATATTTAGAAATAAAAATTGATCTAAATAGATATAGATAGATAGAGAAACAATCCGGTATCCTCCAAGTCAAGATATTTTTTTATCGTTACACTTCGTGTTGTCGGTAAGAGCCCTGTTTTCTTTTTATTTATATTCATTCTTTACTTTACTTTACTTTCTTTAACTTGTCACCTTTCTCTCTTCATTTCCATCTTTCAATCTTTTATGTATATTTTTATCTTTACTCATCTCTCAGGCATCGCATTTCGATCCAAAATCCGCTGCATTTTTACGATTTGTCTTTATATGTTTACTTACTTTACATTTCTTACATTTTTATTCTATTTCTATTACATTTTTTAATACTTTATGTAGCTTAGATATTACGGTGTATCCTCAATTTGTAAAATATAAAAAGGTGATGTGAGTTCGCCTTTGATTCGCCGAAGGAACAATCGAGTAACGGAAAATTGAGGGTCAGAGTTTATGTCATTATAATGGCTTACCTCTGCTGCTGCTGCTGCAAGTGACCTCAAAAATTATCTAAAATTTCCATTCGTTTATATAGCCTTCATTAAACAAATCAGTTTTATAGTAAAGTTGGATGAACAAGCTTATAACCAACACGTATGCACCTTACTTTACTAATATGATACCGGAGAAGTGCTTCATCATCCGCTTTTAAAAAACGGATTTTTATGTACTAGAAGTATTTTACAGAAACTTAAGGATGTATTTATTAGTAGTATATGTATATTACTAACATAGTATATGTGGCTATCAGAAGGATGTAATAATTATAAATCGAAAGTTACATCTGCTTAGTTAACAACTTTACTTACCAACTCGTCACAACACGCTGCTTAATATTCTTAGTAACTAGTATCGGTATGATTTAAGGGTGCTGTATTCTAGTGAAATTACTTGGGTAACGAGAGTTAACACATTACGTCTTATAGCGACGATTTCAATGTGGTGCTGTGTATACCATCTTAGCCAACGGCATGTTATGGGTTAGCGTATAATTTACCATCAGGTCAACGCATTGCTCGTCTCGTCGAATCAAAAAAAACTATTTTATATTAACAAATAGGGTCTATGGGGTCCCTCAATAACCCACGAGACTCAAGCTGACCTCATCTACTCGTAGTGCACCCTGCTAATCAACAAACGAGGCTCTGACTCCCTTCCGAATTGGACCTGCGTAATAGAACTTGGCCCAAATTAAATCTATTAAGTCGTGATAGCCTAGTGGTTTGAACACCAACTTACCACTCCGTAAATATATCCTATCCTGCACCAATCGCTTATTCAATTTATATGCAGTTAATATAACACCAACTTCACGTGCTTTTAGACATGTATCAAATCGCGTGGAAATAAACTTTAAAAAAAAATTGGTCACTATTGGGGAAGGTCAATGTCCAATAGCGGACTTCTATTGGCTAATGATTATGAAAATTAAAACGTTTTTACTTTGAATAAACAGTAAAGAAAGTAATGAAATATTTGATTTTTATCCCATGTATGTTTGTTTAAATAAATAAATAACAAATAGTTCTTTATTTCAGACGTAAAGTCCATATTAGGTTAGTAAAAGATAGTAACAGTATACAGCTTATATATTAAGTTAGTTATGTTAGTTACAAAATTCTAAAACATTTATCAATAACATCCAAAACCGTGCTTTATATCACCGTCGAAATTGTAGTCAAAATTCTTATTATTTTGTTTTTATTCTAGTTTCTGGTATAATTGTAATGTGTATTTGTTACTTTTGTTAATCTTATTTAAATTCTTCATAAGTTAATATATAACGTGTGGTATTGCGTTTATGTGTATGAATGCTGTGCACATCTATAAAGGTGGTACAAACCGAACAATACCTTCTTCTAGCTGTTAATAAATGTAGTTTTGTATTATCGCTGATGTTTCAAATAAAATAAAAATCCTTCTCTATTACGAATAGTTAGAAGATACCTTTTCTTTAACGCAGGATTTATACCCATTAAAACCCCCTCGGTGTTCATCCTCAATGCATTGCGGAAAGTCATAGGATCTCCTACGGAACACAACGTTGGCTCTCTGCCCTGCTGCTGAGCACAACCCGGGGAGAGCTGTTACCCTCCCCAGCATAAAGAGTATGCAACGACAAAATACGAGACCACTTCGGATCTGTCGTCCGATCCGGGTTCACTCAATGGGCAGTAAGGGCCTCAAGATAGAAGATACCTAATCCTGACCTTTGAAGATATGAAATATAATAGATTAAATACAACGGTTTTAAATTTTTAAGAGGGTTTATATACGTATGTGTAAATCAGCCTGATCACTAACTGCCTTCGCGTGTTCCTCCGTCGGTCTTCACTCCTGAGGAATTAAGGGAGAAATCAATACATGAAGACTCAATCAATCTTATTGGACAGTTTTTTCAATGTACTTTGCCTTAATTTCTTCTATAATTAATTGTCTATTAATACATTAATATCGGAGTTAGGCAATAAACTCTAAAGTAGCACTTGAATAAATTTAAATTTGTACTCGTTTTAAACAAAATTAAAAAGCTAGAACAAAATCAAAACGAACAGATCAGTCGGAGAGTGAATTAAAATTTAATTAAGCTCCGCGATACGATTGGAAGTCATCGGCTTCTGTTTAACTCCGCGAGCCCCTGGATGTTTTTTATTTTGTATCGACGAATTAATTTAATTAATCTTCACATTTCATACGATTGATTTGTTTATTCGCTATTTCAAATAATATAATATAACTATATCCCTCTTTCTATTCCCTATCCCAGAGATGGGGTCAGCTTTCCTAATTTTCCTCCACTTCGCTGTGTCCTTCACATCGTCATCAGTCACTCGGCACTCTCGCATATCCCTTAACACAACATTTTTCCACATCTTAGGTCTTCTTTTAGGTCTTCGACCACCGAAGGAAGCCACAGTGCCAAGTTTGCCTACGTAATCAGACAACCTTCTCTTTAAGTGACCAAACAATCGCAGCCTACTCTCCAGCATTTTGTCTTAAATTACTCGTACATACTCGTTGCAGATTTCATCGGATAATATATCAGGAACTTGTTTTATATATACAGCAGAATAAATATATACATACATATTAACTCTATTTTATTACCGTGCCTTATGCTGCTACTACAATCTTTTCCACCTAATATTTTGCAAAAATCATTCCTGTGAGAGTGATTTGCAGCCCGTGTAGGAATGATGCTAGGATCTAAATAAACGGTTGTGGCCTAACTCACGGAGCGGAATTCAAGATATATAAATAAAGATGAAAGTAAGATACAAGAAATAGAAAAGAACAGAAGATTGAAGGACAGTAAAAAAGTTATTTAGAAGATAAAAGGAGAATATTAAAACGAGCCTTGGGCCTATAGACTAAGGGACTAAGTAAGAAAAAAAAAGATATCCATCTTGCAAGCTACCGTCCAAACTTCACGACTATCACGGCAGGAAATCCTATTCAGGACTTCTATATTAAAAAGCAAGCCGTTAGCCACTTTCACGGAGGCTATATTGATAGATGAATTTTAATTGAATTCTTAATTGAAAAATACAATAATTTTGTATTTATTTGTGTACTGATACATCGGTCTCTTCGGAAACTCAAGTTCGTATCCAACAGCTGTTTATTATTCATCAGCCTATAAACGCTCCTCCAATAGTGAGCGAGTAGCTGTACATTTCTCGTACATAATGCCGTCGATGTGTAAGAATACCAAATGCCATTTTCTTGTCACCACACCTACGATATCGTTAATGTTATTTGGAAGCGATCCATTAAAACACATTTCCAAGGACCGCTAAATCCTCACCCTTCCCCTCCTCCGCCTACCCCACCACACCGGTAAACAAATAATTCCATTTCCAATACAAGTTCCCGTGAAGCAGCTGAAAGCGCCGGCTTTAACTTACATACCTCAAGCTGAACTAAATTAAAGCGATCGCGTCCCGTTCAAATAATCCAGAAGTGCAAGCCAAGATTTTAATCGAATCTATAGGGAATCTTCCATGTGAAGATTGCGGAGTCAGCCCCAACTTTGATTGCTGGCAGACATAATGGAATTGCTTTCAGCTGTAACCTCGCACGCTGCGGCCGGAAGGTGGTTTCCCTAAATCCTAATGAATTTCCAAACCTTTAAGGGAACTATCTTTTGATCATGTTAATTACTAGAAACAACTTGCTCCAATATAACCGCAAACATTCGTAGTTTTATAAAATTAAAAAGTATCCCTTATCATTTCCTCTAATCATAAAATATATTAGAAACAGGTGGGAACCATTTAAAGCCTCCTACCTTTGCAATATTAATCACCTTAACATGGTTTCTCTTGTAATAACTTTGCCACTGTCCTATCGACCGTATGGTTGGCAAATCTTTACCATTGGCGGAGACTTATTTCATCATCATCATCAGCCGATAATCTCCCACCGCTGGACATAGGCCTGAAATATCTCTACTGTGAACTTTCCTGTGTGCTTCCAGGGGATTCCCGAGACTTTTAATGAATCGTCGGTCCACGTTGTAGGAAGCATTCCAGCACCACATTTACCGGTACGAGTTAATCATTGTTTATTCATATCTTCATCAGCCGATAGACGTCCACTGCTGGACATACGCCTCTCTCTTATTTTGGTCATATATAAATCTACTAGTAGTTTCAGAACAAGCACTACCTTCAGTAATGATGTGCACGAAAGAAGAAGTAGTTGTTCGTTAAAAAATATTAAATAATATAAATTTAATAAATTCAAAATTTTGTTACTACAGTTACATATATAGCATATGTCAGCCATTAAATTGGCTAGCGACATACCTTTTGGCACGGACGCACGCCAAAAGAGGAAAGATGTTAGTACGACGTTAAATAATCTTCCGCTTCACGTTGATAATAGTTTCAATAAATATATCGTCTAAGATGAAAGGAGTCTGCCCGTCGTATGAGAAAAGTAACAAAATCCGTGCGCTAAATAACAAAGAAACAATCTGCCAATATCGTGAGCGGTGGCAACAAAAAAAAAAACCCTGGCGGCTATCAGCCGGCAGATAAAAGATACGGCCGCTCCCTCTCATCTTTTTCAAGCAGCGTTTCCAATTACACGTGAACACGTATAATAAAGAACGGGCCCCGTACGTCCCGCTTGTTTCTTCCCGATCCACGCTGGGCGATTATTACGGCTAAATGACCGTCTTAAGGCCCACCCTCTGGCCCCGGACACGGGACAGAGCGATCCGGATATAAACTGTTGCTCCCTTCACCACAAAATGATCTATTCATAGTTAAAATCAACTCAACAGGAGATCACCGTAAATTTATCTAATGCCGACATAACAAAGCATGTTTAAAATTTATCTAAAATTGATGATTCCGATAAACATTCGAAAGCTGTGTTTTTAAATAAATCAACGTTATTATAACTTACTCCTTAAACAGCGTTAGGCACATACGGTATTGAAATTTGCTTTAAAGCTTGCATGACTATACTCGTAATAACTACTATCATCATTATCAGCAGTTTGCGGCAGTTCACAGGGGGACATATATTTTAAGGAACGCCTTAGCACGTTCTTTAACAAGTATAAAATTTAATGACAATTATACTTATATTGTTAACATTGAAATATTAACCTCCTTTTAAGCAGATTTAAGATTTACATAAACATATTGTATCGTTAATGTTGATTTTTGTTAACTCGCTACATCTCATCAGTTGCACCAGCTCTGGGAGCGGGGGTCAGGGTAAGGTGGCGGGGGCGAAGGTCTAGTATTGCCATCGTTATGGGAACTCATCCCGCGATATAAAGAATTGATAACTGAGCCTTTTTATTTGAAGAAAATAGTCGACGGCGATAAAGAAAGTTAGGCGGCGCGCACCCCGCTGAAGACTGTTAGTGACGACTTAGTTGTAAGAAAAAATATATAAACGCTTGCTTTAAAACAACTTTATGTAATATTTTTTTGAATATATTGCAACGTAACAAGGACCCTTAGTAATAAATCAATACCTGCCCATAGTCCTTTTGATGTTTCGCCGACCAAATCCAATTATCGCTTTGAAACACCGACAAGGCTTCGGAGGATTCAAATCGAAACAATAATGTTTGCATACTAGTAATGCCCAGTTATGGAAATCTGGTACTAAAGTAATAAATTAAAAAACTACCTTAACTGTTATGTATTAAGTTAATAATTTCATTATTTTCCACGATCATTTAAAGGTGCTAGTCAAAATTATGTCGCATAATATCGATTTAGCGGTATGAATAACATACAAACTGCATATATATATGCTTATGTAATATGCTATTGCTTATGTAATTTTTATGTATTTATACTATTGTTTTCGGTGTTCCTATTTATGTATTCATTTTTTTTTTTTTTATGACATCTGAGAGGCAAACGAGCAAGACGGGTCACCTGATGGTAAGTGACTCACCGCCGCCCACGGTCACTAGCGACGCCAGTGCGTTGCCTACCCTTGAGATAACAATATGCTCTTTTCTTGAATAACCCAATGTCGCAGTTGTTGGGGAAGA
>DWLS01008032.1:0-10230 GCA_018246255.1 Pachliopta kotzebuea | reverse complement strand
ATATATATATATATATATAATACTAAAGGAAATGAAAAAAATATTTAAAAAATTATGTAAAAAAATAACCTTGTAATCTCTCTCTTCATTGATTTTTTTGAGTCCACCTTACTTTTATGAATCATGTATTCCCAGACAATTAAAAATTCTACAACTAAAAGGGTAGGTTCACGACTTTAGATGGGAACCTTTATTGCCTATTTAGCGAGCCCATGATGGATGAAGTGGTTTCGTTATTTTTTTTGCACAGCGAGGGTGCTGAAGAAGCCCATAGGTAGAAGGCCTGGTGCAGGGGTACATTGCGATCCTTAAAAATGGCCGAGTACCTCTGTTTTCTGTTTCTGCGTGAAAATATCATAAAACCGTTAATAATTAACAATACTGCTGGCGTCACATTTGTTAAACGTACTTAGGTTTATTACCATTAATTGGTTATAGTTTTCAAGAAATGTTTATCTTCTCAGGTGGTTCTCAAGAGGAGATAGCGAGTGTGGGCACTTTATCACCGGATTCTAGTGTCAGCGATACAACGCGCCGGAAAGACCCAAAATGGCGAAGTTAGTTGGTTTAAGTGATTGTTTTATAGAATATTTAGATGTTGATTGGAGGATGTCAACTTACCCAAAAATATAGATATACTGCAAAAAGTCTTTTTGGTTAGATTAGAAAGAATTATTGTAAAATTGTTAAAAAAATTATAATTAAAGTAACTGTTTATGTAAATTACTGTGACTGAATCATAGTAGCTTAAATTTTTAGATAATGGCACCAAGAGCTTCAGGGGAAAGACGTTAATGTGGTACAAAAGGTTGTATAAAACTGCTGTCACACTGCTGCTGCAGAAACATGTGCTTAAAAAGTCAGGATTTGAATGAGTGAGTTCCGTTTAGGTGTTGAGGTGGGTTTTTATTTTACCAGACAACCGTGGGTCTACTGGCTCCGAGTCCTCAGCGTCAGCGTGCAGCGTTCGGAGCGGCGCGTTACCACCCCCGCAGCTATTGTCTGCGCAGAACGAAAGCAAGGCTACTGTGCGGGCACCAGCTATCTGTGTTAGTCTCGTTCTTTTTTACTTTTGATATCAAGAGATACACCTTCCATAGTTATACCTATTTATTACATTAGGCTCAATGTGATCAATTTCGTTCGTCAACTGGCATTGAGGATATTGTAAATGTTATAAATTTTCTACAAGAATACAGCAACTCTATTATGGCAGATTTACAAACTCCAGGAAATTGTTTAGAAAAGTATGGCATAACAGAGGAAATTTGAACGAACACATATTTTTTAAAATGCTATTATTTCAGCAAATGGTGAAACAACAGCTGCCGTTAAAACTTGCTAGCGGTAAGAACCAGCAGCCACCTCCCGGATACCACAGGCTTCATGAATCGCCTAGCGAGGTAACTATATAAATAATTATAACAAAAACTATAAAACTAAATAACTATATTGTTTTTAAAAAAATATTTTAAAACTGTACAGCAGTATAAATATATTTTTCATGTAACATAAACTTTTAGTTGTGATGACATCGTGGAGTATCCCAATGCTGTTTATTTCTAGTATCATACTAAATAAAATTAATCGAGTAAATTTATCATATATTAAGAGCCTTATGAATTACCACAATTTTTTACCCTTTTTCTTTATATTAAAATTAGGTAGACATATTAAACTATATTATTTACTATGATTGAACTTTATTAGTAGTCTCAGCGATGAATACATTAAGGGATCTGTTAATTTTGTTCATTAATATTAATGTGTAATCAACAGATAAAATGGTTGATTTTTCAGGAGGCTGAATATCCGAATGTATTTTAATGGCCTTTTTTATATTTTTTGTCTGTAAGTAATATTACTTCAATTGGTGTTTCGTAGAATATTATTATTTAAAATGTGCTTGTGTAAGTTTTTTGAAGCACAGTAATTTGTGCTGCAGCACCCCAATAAATTGTTATTTCTTCTCTATAATCGATTTTTGAACCACCTACCACATCATTTTGTAAATTTGTCGTTATAACAGCATTGACGTGTTCAAGTTCAACATAGGAGAGAATTTTTCTGACCGAGGGCATATCACCTTCCACGGTCTTACTGTTATTTAACACCATGTAAAAATAATATCAAATGCTAACCTACGGTCAATAAAAAAAGAAAAATTGGATCGCATTTATATAACACATTTTCCAATATTAGAATTCACATATACCTTTAAAAAAATACAATTTATTTGGGTCAAGAATCAAAATTTATCGCTTTCTTTTACGTATTGGCTTTCAATGCTATCTATTGTTCTTTTATCAGATATTTATACTTCAACCATTTCGTCTGTTGAGCTTTAGTTGTTAGCGCATGTTTGTTATTTTCATTATATATTGGAGAGTAATTTAAAAAATACACTTTCAAATTTTTGCGACTAATGTCAAATTTCGTAATAAATATTACATTGTCTCAATTTATGGACATTCATTGCTGGATATGGATATCATGTAAATTGTTCCACAAAATATAGTTTGTCGCGAGCGGGTTTGGAAAGAGTAAAGACAAAGAAATAATATCAAGCTATTTTCTGGCTAAAAGTTTTTGCATTATTGCAAATAAACAAAATTTGTTTGATTTTTTACATTAATATTATTGTTTATATATTTCCGTAATTATGAAAAATAACTTGAACAGTGAAGTTTGTGTTGACACCTTTCCTGTTCTTTCCAGCATAGCCACGGCTTAGTGATACACCACACGCGCACAGGCAGCTCCCCCGCACCTTTACCATCACAACAACAATTAAACAATAAAGCTACTAGGTAAATATATACCTCATAAGTTATATTTAAATAGTCCTATCTGAAGCTGGTTAAATTATTGAAGGCAGTGAGATTTAAGAGCTTATGTTTTAAAATGAGCATAACATAGGTGTAGTTTAATCATTCCGACTAGCGCCACATGTGGGCGGGTCTATCACTTACCATCAAGTAAATAACCCTCATATTTCACTGCTTTATCGAATAAAAAGAAATATATATCTATACAATTCCAGAACTAATACATACCCAAAGCTCCCGGACAAGTTCCGCGTTCGTACACCGGACGCGTGCGGTGCGGTGTCTCCCGCCCCGCCCGCTGCACTCCCTACGATGCCTGCGAGTGCTCCGCCACCTGAGGAGGAGGTTATTTACTTCTGACACGAGCGCTCGCCACCCGCGCAGACGCGCTCCTGAGACTGTCGACTCTCCTAGACTGCTATGCGCTCCTAACATTACAATGGAATGATACTAATCAAAATTACCCACCAAGTTTTCTCTGGTTAATTTTATCTATGTATGTTCTTGTCTATGTTTATTCATGTAAACTTTATGCTAACAACCGTTATAATAGGATCTTAGCAATATTAACATCACAAAGAAGTTTTTTTTTCAAAACTCACCACGATAAGGTGTAGGAGCTTAAACTAACCGTCAAACGAATTTTCATGATTATGGTATAAAATAACACGAATCTGCATATATTTGAACAATACGAAAGCGCCTGCAAGAAAAAATTTAATAGGATAGTTACTAGTCTAGTGCGTTTTACCACAACAGCACTTAACACAAATTTGTTCAGGGACAAGCACTCGAAGTATTTGATTTAAAAAACCACTTAAATATCATTACATGTAAACGATCTCTTAATAATTTTAAATCTAAAAGTATTTTAATAACTTTTTACTTAGTATTTCAAATTAAGATTTTTCAACAATTTATAAATGTACGGTCTAATATAAATTTAAATAGTCATTATCCTAATTTCCTATTTATGAACGTATCAGTATATTTATGCAGCTACTTAACGCAGCAACTGCCGTCTCTGTAACCGACTCACTTGGAAAACGCGATAGAGATACACTCTCTGTGAAATAATCCCTCGTTTCCCAGCTGTGAAACATTAAGCGGGTAGTTTTAGTTATGTCTACGTATCCTCTCCTACTTGAATTGTAAGCAAACCATTCCCTTAGGACGGCGAAACGTTAAGCGGTCTAGTAGAGTCTTAGTCAAGTTGCTGTTAGTTAAAGAGTTAGGTCTAAGTTAGGTGTTAATAAATGGTTATATATATATAATAGTCACAGATATAAAATTCTATCAATCTTGAAAACTTTGAACAAGAGTTAAAAATAGAAAAACAAAAAATTTGTGCGTCTATGTAGCGCTATAAATATAATTGTTGAATTAGATCGTTGGAATCGTGTAAATATTCTATTGTTGGTATACATACATATTATGAAATGTTGACGAAATATAGCATTGATGATATACGATATATATACACATATTAATAATGAAATTGAAGATTAATACATCAGTATGTTTCCATTATCGTCATTGTCATTATCATCAGTCAATATCACCGTCAATCACCTAATAATCGCCGAAAATAATAATATTTATACATCAGTGTATTATAAAAAACTCATGACCATCAGTGGACATCCATCTTTTGAAATGTTGTTGATGACTACTGTAAACTCTAAGCGAGCTTTGAATCTATTAATAAAAACATTACTCTTACTATTTGTCATTTAAACTATTTACATAAATATGTATAAAAAGAATTATTAATTTTTTTCCTATAGACACATACAGACATTGTCACAGTTTATTTATTTTAAAATTATATTAACAAATAGATTTATTTATTACTCAGTATTGTTTAAAGATTGTACAAATTTATAAAATAAATGATAATCTAGATATATATACACAAATATAATGGAAACACGGACTTCACGTTTTGTGTAAATGAATACATGTATAGAAACAACAAAGCCGGCGGTAATTCTGTTTGTTAAGCAATCACAAAATGTTTTGAGACGCAAGAGATTGATCTACAGGGAACTTTAGCTTCGATCGTGAGAAACTGACATGTCGCTGGAATGTCACCCTTGGTAGACATGAGAAATATGCCAACTCGCACTTAGCGAACGTGGATAAACGGCCTTTAATCTCTCTTTGCAAAAGAAGCCTTCGGATCCCGGCAATGGGAACATAAAGTGGGCTATTTGAATTCATGTTTGTTATAATTAAATTATTTGATACTGTATTTTTGGAATCCTCGTATAGAAGCAGTTTACAGACAAAGTGACCAACAAATCTATTTATTCATAGTATTAAATGCAAAAACTTCAAGATAGATTGTCAGTTAAATTTACGGAAAAAATCTCTGTAAATTTCAATATTTTTGCAGGAATTAGGATTATTTTTGAATGAACCGCATGTACCCACAGATTACATACAGACAGTACGTTATTTTGTAACGTGAAAAAAAAGTAGGTTTATAAGATACAGTAATATATTCAAACACTACGATCTTGTTGCACGCCTAATCAGAAATATCTCTACATGTATTACTATATATATAAAAAATGTTAAATTTTAACTAATATTGTACTCGTACACTTTTTAAACTAACTGATCTGCATTTTACTATTGCTGTTATTATTGTATGTACGTTAAAAATATGTAAGGGTTGTAACACTAAGGTGAATATTGCATAACAAAGTTATTTCTTTTTTGATGGAAATAAGCGACGCTAAATCTTTCTCTCGCCTTCAGGTAAACATAGTAAGTTGTGCAGCATCGCCTATAAACGTATGATGTTTAATTTCCTTGTCCTAGTATATGCAGTAACCTTTACAATGAGAACTAGTGCCAAATGTGATTTTTTAAAAAAAATATGTGGTGAGATTATTTTTGAACTCTCTTGGCTGTTTTCCCGTTGTACATAAAAAAAGTTGCAGCGAATAATCTCCAATTTGTTATATTTCAAAAACTACTACTTAACAATTATTATAGTGTTACGGCCCTTAATTTGAATATATTTAAATATGTTACATATATCACAATGTTATAATGCAGGTTATCGAAGAATGGCAATTGCATGTTATTGAGGCTATCAATAAGTTGTATAAGTCAATGGAAGGAGAGAAAGATACAGTTAGACAGGTTTACTCTGTCTCCACTGATATAGTTTGTTTTGTATTGAACCTAATGACTTTATATTTTTTTATAAATTGAATCTTCTTACCCCATCTATGCAATATAAAGTGCAATAATGCTAAGATCTTTAACTTGGGTGTTTTTGTCAGTGTTTTCTTATAAGAAGTCTTACAGTCATGTAAAGATTCAAAGAATAGGACTACGCCCAAAGTCTTTGCGCAGTCAAATCAAAAATGAGGAGATCTGTAGAACTAATGTTTGACCCAGCACTAAATAATGGTAGACTTATTCGGGTAATAAGACTTAACACCTTAAGTTTCTAGGCGACGAGCACAATGTGATGCTGTGTGTACCAACTTAACCAGCGCCACGTTATTATAAGCTGGGCCTATCACTTACCATCGCCCATACCTTGTCGCCTCGTCGAATAAAAAACATAGCAATGAGTAAGACATGTGGGCACAAAAACTGCCAGACAATGAGGTGGGAAAGTTAAGTACTTCAGTAAGCTCTTCAAAGGCAGACCAATGACCTGATAAATAGCGCGGGAAACTGATGGATCAAATGAAACGGGACTCGGAAAGAAATAGATCTTTAGGGAAAGTCTATTTTAAGTACTCTACTTAAAAATTACGAACTTTGTTTTCTTTTTATCTACAATTCGTTGGGTGGTTGCAATTTATATTGTTAGATAGTTTATGGGATGCTTTACATAAAGTATTTTTTTAAATAAATTACTTTATGATTTTTTCATTAATTATATTGAAATAATGATTTCATTCTTTTTTCTTGTTTACAACTTTTAAAATTTAAAGAAAGAAAAGAGCCATAATCATGTATATACGGATATGAGAGACAGAGCCTGTTGTTTTACATAAAAGGCATACAATTGCTAGTCTTTTGCATTTACTCTATTCTTGTGTGTGGGTATTTGGAAAACCAACTTTCTTTTACAAGGCAACGGTTAAAAATATTTTAGTTACATTTATAATATATTTATGAAAAATTAACCAATAAATAAATATTTATTATAATTAACACTAAAATCACTATAAAATTAATTTACCTGGTGGTATATCTAAAATTATTTATGTAAAGAAACTTGACATCTTGTGATTCAAAGCCACAAGTAGTATGTATAGTGTTTATAATCCTAAATAGCGCATTGTTACGAGTGGACATTTAAAATCAAGTGAATATATTATTCCTTTTGAACTAAAAAATAATGTCAAACTTGTAAGTTTTCCGAATACCCGCACACAGCGATTGTTAAGCTCATTTAGAATACTGTTGTTATATGAACTCGTAAGACTATGTGACTATTTTTTGTGCATTTACTGTAATCCTTTTTAACATATTAGCGTTTAGAAAATGGTGATATTTTAAACTATTGTCTTGTTGAAGACATTAATTCGTACTATTACACATATATATATATATATATATATATTAGAAATTGGAGTTTGATGATTACATATATTAAGATAATATTAATCTCGAAAGGCGAGGCTCTTAAATAAGTGAAACATATTCTATGAAAAATGTTTGTCTGTTTAGGTGTTATAGAAATTTTATCCTGAAGTTAATTTCGTTAAAAACAGTTTCGTACTCGTATAATATGACAATCTTATATGTATTAGATAATGTTGATGAATTATTAAAATTTAACGGCATAGAGATATCATATTTAGAGTGCTTCAATCCGTGTTATGGTCGATAACCTACATGTTTAGAAAATAAATTTTATTTAAAAAAGAAACGTAACTAGTTCACAGTTTACCTGTCGAGGCTTATAGGTAAAACGATATGAAGTAATCAAAAGAGATTACTTTTTCGATGTTGGAGCTACAAACCACTTCCTTCTACTGTTTACACCGCTTCTTATGTAGTTTAAGCAATATGACTACTATTTAAATATTGATTATAATTGATATATGTAACAGATGATAGGTCTACCAAATCTTACACCGAAATAAGTCTGGGGTAACGAGACTTAACACCTAATGTTTTAAAGCTCACGACGACACTTTAAGAGTCACATTTTTATGTTATACCATTACCTAAACGTTTCTGCGTTTTGTTAAATAAAAAATTAATAAAACTAACTCTCTGTATAATATCTCTATAGACCTTCGGCGGAATATTTCGACCACAAAATATCATGACAATAATATGTTTTATTCTCAACGGTCGCGTAATGTTCCTTAAATTATATTTGGCAATAAATTTATTTATATTCTATATTCGGCACGGTTAACTATCAACATTACTAACCTGGAGAGTAATAAGGATTTGACCCGCCTTTTGTCATAATTTATTTGCCGTAAATAAATGAAATATTTAAGTAATTTTAAAAGTATTATTCTTCTTAGCGGAAACTGTAAAACATGACATTAAATTGATAGCAAAAATTATGTATAAATCATAATAATCTTATTCTAACAATTTTTTGGTACAGTTTTCATGGCATTAATTTTCCGGAGACTACCATAAAATCACTAATAAATCTCTTGGCGTTGTGGTTAAATGGTTATCTTGTAACACGGAGGTTCAGGTTCGATTAAGCGGCAAGATTTTGTAGAATTTGATGAAGAAGCGTATTCAAATCTATCTAGCTAGCTACTACGATCATATATATGAGAGATTATGTTATGTGGACGAGCACGCTTCATAATCCAAGACCTAGTTGTCATATAACACTATGTGACATCGAGATCACTTGTTAGCCCATTGTAGATAATGAAAAAAACATTCCATGAAATTCTAATTATTTAGTATAAATGTTTAATTAATTTGTCACATAAATTGATACTTCATAAGGCAAAAGTTCCACGTACAAAAAGGCAAGCTAGTTAAGTATTATTTTTATTCCGCTGAACCGACCGGAGTAAAATCAAGTGTCATGTAACTGAAAATAAATGTTAGTAGTATTTCTACATTTTATTCAAATTATTATATTCCACAAAACGGATTTACCGTAATATAATAAAATTTCGAGGCAATATTTATGTGTAAGCTTTAATTGATGTTTATTTCTTTTTATTTGTAGTCTATTTTGAACTGTGGCAACGACAATACGGTTAGGTATTGCTCAAGTTTGCTCATTTATAACTACGTCACTTCCGGTTGATATTAAACCTTTTATTGTATCTGTATACGTGAATTATTTCTATGTGTTAAGTTGTATGCTGTATTTACTTTTATCAATTGATCTGTGAAAGCGGCTGTCGCTCCGCATTGTATTTAGCATAGATAAATAAAATAAACATTTACTTAGAACCATTATGTATGTGTTTTATTCAACATTCAGACTACACCATTATTGGTATTTATAAATGAATAATACATAAAACATTTCAATAACTCTCGGAAAATAATATTAAAAGAATTTATATATCTTTTGTACAAGTAATTTAAAAGCAACGCTGTAGCCGTGTCTACAATAAAGCTGTAATAAATATTTTTAATCCATGTAACACGGCGAGACTCCATCCTTATGTTGTAAACATCCCCAGTTTACGCATTAAGAGATTTGGCTCCTCGTTTCTAACAAGAACAGCTAAGGAATGGAACAACTTGCCGGCGTCAGTGTTCCCGTCCAATTACGATGTGAGCGTCTTCAAAAAAAGAGTGAATAGGCATTTGCTAGGTTAATGCGCTTTACCATCATAGACCACATCTTCACTTAACACCAGGTAGGATCGTGGTGAAGCATTAACCCGTACCTCTGTAAAAAGAAACAAGCAGGAGGTTCATCTCATAGTAAGTACCCGTAACAGTGTATCACCACATCGCGCTCTTCTCTTTAAAACGAGTGGTTAACTCGAGAATTATATTGAGCGACTGGGAGGAAAAGTTCCTTAATAATACAAACTAAGGTCTAATGTTCCATATACACAGAAAATAATATCTTTCATTTCACTGGTTCGGTATTTATGTACAACTGGTGCTTTATACAAATACGCGTTATATCGTTACATAAATATTGTAGAACAATAATTCTTTAACTGTATGTTTATAGTTGTACTTTACAAGAGACCTAGATCCAGCAGCGGACGTCCATCGGTTGAAATCAATGATGATGATATTTATAGCTTAAAGATCTTTAAGGTATTAACTTTTGTACTATTTATCCTTATAAATAATACATTTATTATCGGGATTAACCATGTGCTTAAGACGAGTCTTGGAATTTTATAGAACGAATAGACTTCTGGCATTGCAATGGATTCCATCTCACGTTGGCATAGAC
>DWLS01008031.1:0-10230 GCA_018246255.1 Pachliopta kotzebuea | reverse complement strand
GAATTAAACTAAGTGAAACTCTTCTTATTGTGATTTTGTAACTTTATTTCTGTTAGATTTTTTTGTGTCTTTCTCTTCGTTCTCTTTGCGCTGTAATATTTATCTAACATGTCTTTTATTTGTGAAAACCTTTTATTGGCTATTTTCTTGGTTAAATATTATACCTATTTTGTGTAAACGGGTGTTGGTCTTCCGCAAAATAAATAAATATCTATTATGGTAAAAAATAGAACTATAATAAATGCTTAAAAATTACCAGCAAAGTACACAAATGAAATGTTTTCGTTTTCCGATGTCTAATTTTTTTAAAAACGAGGTATTTTCGTTTTCCGATGACTACGTAATATATCAGGAAAGTGCACAAACGACATACGTAATTTTTTTAAAAGCGAGACATCTCGTTTCCCGATCGCAATGTGAACGCATTGATCATCTCGTCAAATAAAAAAAATTAAACTCTAGATATTAGTATATCATATCAGTTAGGTACTGCTCTACGTATTACAGCTGAGTGTCCGATATTAAAACAGTAGACGACGAGATTAAACTACTAGACGACAATTATCCGTAGAATATTGCAATATCCGCTCGTCTACCGTTCTCTAACCGCGTTTTATAAGATTAAATAGACCCTCGGCGCAGCCTCCCTGCACCCTGTCTCATCACCGGGAACCTGTGAAGGCTTCCCCGTGGAATTGGTTATTAAACCATCGGTTATTTTAATAATCATCACTCGTTCTCTTTAATATCATTTATATATCCATAACAGTACTTTTCATACACGTGGCGGATTTCGTTAACGTATGCGACTTTGACTCTCATCTTGTGGGAGAAGGCTTCCAGTATCAGAAGAGGGATTATTAGTAAATGATGTTTTTTTTTATTAGTTACGAGTCAATGCTTGACCACGATCCCACCTGGAGTTAAGTGACGCTGTGGTCTATGTTGGTAAAGCGCATTAACCTTGCAAATGCCTATTCACTCTTGAAGACGCCCACATCGTAATTGTACGGGAACACTGACGCCGGCAAGTTGATCCACTTCTTTACTGTTCTTATTAGAAACGAGGAGCCAAACCTCTTTGTACGTATACTGGGGATGTCCACAACATAAGGATGGAGTCTGGTCGTCCGGTGATGGAAAAGGGATGGATAAATTGCGTCGTGCAATTCTTGAGCCACACTCCCCGAAATGAATCCTATAAAACACCGCGATACTGGACACTCGGCGTCTGTGATCAGCACTGTCCAATCTAGCTGAGACAAGTTCTTGATCACCAATCAGCCTCTTGGCCCGCTTCTCCACCGAGTCTAGTGCTGCGAGATGAGTTTTCGCAGCACCTGCCCAGATATAGCAGCAATACTCTACACTCGACCGGACAGGACGAACGTTTTAGTTTTGATATTTAACAAAATATCCGAATCAACATATACATGGTAGATATGATATGATAAGTCGTATGTACAGTATGCTCTGTGCGATCGACGTGTCTAGCGAGGGTGTTACGTAACCTCTCCCCTCCTCTCCCTCACTCCCTCTCCTTCCCCCTCCCGGCCAAGTCCGTCTCGTGTTATTGGTAAACAAGCTAGTAGTTGTAACCGTTACATTGTGCGTAGCTCGGTCAGTAAATACGTTGATTGTGATGGAAATTTTCTAACCAGACATAATTCAGTGTCCCTCACAACCTTCGATATCTATAAAAGCCAAACTGAATTAAATTTTGTAAGCCCTGAAATATTTCCCTATAGAACATGACCATGGTTATAGATAGTTAAAAATATTATCGTTTTGTAGATAGAAGACTTTATGGTAGACTATGAGAATTAGTAAAGTATTACATTAACTATCGTCGTTTCATGTTACAAGTTGACGAGTAGTCGGCCAACAGTACATCTAGAACACGGAACAGGAACAAAAACGGTACATTTAATAATCAAAAAGTATATTTGTACAGTACTAATACGTAAAGTAAGGGCTTCGATATGTACTCGGAACAGTTTGCGTGAGCCGAAGGTACCTGCGGCCTCGTACACATAAAGTTTAAAATAACAACTGCGCATATTTACACAACCGACAGAAAATCGGTATTTCAAACGAGCAGTGATGTAATATCTATCTGTTATAAAGCTATTATTACAAGCGGACTGGTTAAACCGATTTACATATAGATTTGAACTGAAGCTGGAGACCTGGTGTGTGACACCCGTCCGAGTTGAACAGGTGCCGGCGAGCGCGGGCGCATGTATAAAAAGCGACGTTTAGTAGGTCGCCAAACCTGTATTAAACGATAAACACACGTCCGGCTCCAATAAAAAACAACTTAACTGCTCACTAGTAAGGTTCAAAATCGCATAATCCGCTGCTGTGTAATCTATTCGGTACTAATTAACCTTCAAGAAGCGCGATAAAAACGTTTAGCGGCGCCGTCAAAACAAACAATGGCATCGGGCAGAATTCTATGGAGTTTACTGAATTTCTATAATGTTACATAGAAATGATTTTAAATGTTAAGTGCAATAACACGTGGACTTCAAGTGCCAACCCAAAAACACGTAGATATATTTAAGGGTGAATAAATCACTGCTGATGAGCGAAGTGGTGGAAAAAGACGAGGAAAGTTGACACCACAACCATATGGGATAAAGGCTAAGAAAAGAGAGAGAGGGAGAGATCATGTGGTGTACCATAGTATATGGTATACTACATACACCATTAACACTTGGTAGAGTTGATGTGTGTGCATATAAAAATTCCGTTCTATAAAAAGGGGTGAGACAATAAGGATATTCAAATGATAGTAAGATATATGACTGTCTATATTAATAATTGAAGATATGACGGTCAACCATTTTTTTATTCTACTATGTGACGAGACGAGCAATGTGTTTGCCAAATGATAAAGATACGTATGCTCATAACATGCCACTGGTTAAGATAGTATACACAGCACCACATTACGCCTGTCGCCTTGAGACGTAAGGTAGTCTCGTCACCTCACTAATTTCATTAGCATAGCACCCTTCAAACTGAAATATAGTAATATTTGCTTTTTACCATTCGTCGATTGCAATATATTAAATAAGGAGTTGCGTCGGTACCTACCTAGACAGTCTCCGATAATGTCGGGGAATTTTTAGGAATCTTAGGAAATAGTTACGTGGGATTTATACCAACTAAAACTCCCTCGGTGATCATTCTAGGTGCATTGAGAAAAGCCCTGAGATCTAGGAAACTCACCGGTGCCGGTAAAGGAGACGTACCACCAGTAAACCCAACTTTACCTACAGGGGAATTGTGAATTTTCTACCCAGCATTAGATTCCAAGTCATTGGATAGATTAACTATGCGTGGTACGTAACCACTGGAATTTATTCATTACAATACTTCACACACATGTTCAAATTCCTCTTGGTTTACGCGATAAGTAAATTTTTTTTCATTAATTCGCATTTCACGTAACATTCCAGCGTGTGTTGCCTTCTCACAAATCTCTAGCGACGTTTCGCGAATTCTTTCACGCTTTTGGTATTAGCGTGTATGACGTCACACCCATACACACATTGTTGGTACCGTTCGATCATACTTCAATTCTTAGTCTATCTGAGTGGAACAGCGAGCTGTGAATAACATCAGGTTCACCTTGTGTCAGATATAACTGCGCGGGCGCAGTTTAACCTGCATTCAAACGGACCTGTTTTATTTTGTTATTGTCTGTTACAGATGGTGAATCACCATTATTTATGCTTTTATTGCCAGCTATCAACACATCTACGGCTACTAGAGCCGTTAAGAAAAATTTTATACGATTCACACCAAGACTATATAAAATTTTGAAACCTCTGTGTTGAGTATTCTTAACATCACCATAAAAAGTTTGAGAATCATTAAGACGACTGTTTACTAAACCTTAGCTATGAAACCGTAGTAAAAAACAAAATATATTAAGTTTAGGTTTAAAGACCTATACCTAGTGCTAGCAGAAGCACTGGGAGTAACTATTATGTCGGAAATTAATTAGCGGAAAGCAATGCTGTGTGAAAATCCTTGAAAGCGTCTCTTTTTTATCAGAATTCTTGTCTGTTCACCACCAGGTGATCTGGTTGTATCGTCAGAATCGATTCGAAGATTTCCAAATGATAAGCAGATGGTTCAGCTACTGAGACATGATAACAGTCAGTTCTATATAGATTATGTGCTTTTCTATTTTCTAAAGAAGTTTTAGTGATGTTATTTTCTTACGATTCTTCTGTTAAGCGCTGCGATACAAGCAAATGCATGCAAGCAATGAGTTATAAAAGAACAAAATAACTTAAAACGCTCTGTACTCATTTGAATCTATTTTTAGTGCTTTTTTATTTTAAATAGCTCTTAACAGTCTCGTTGTCAGGCGTGCAGTTCCAATAAGACATCGACATTTAATTGTAAGTCGAGGATCAGGGTCATTGTCTCATTATGATATACTTCATCATCATCAGCCGTTAGATGTCCACTGCTGGATATAAGCCTCCTCTAATAGTTGGAGGATTTAGGTCATCTCCCAATGCCGGTTGGTGGGGAGCCAGAGCTTCGTTTATTGATTAGCAGGGTGCATTAGCAGGTGAGGTGGACTTGGGTCCTGGGAGTTGTTGTTGTGGGACCCCTTACACCACTGACATATTTGTTTGACATATTTCTGCACTACCAATCTCTAAACATATAGTACACTGATTACGTGATTCCCGTATACCTTTGTATTATTGTTGTTTGCTTTACTGAAGTTTGTTTTTCCTTAGGGAGCGAGATGTTTAGAGTAATTATTATGTAAGTTATTATAAAGATTGTTTACTTGAATGTATACCAACAAGCTCCAGCCAGGGGTTCCTCGGACGGTACATAACAAAGTTGCTTCATACTTCAAAATGCCCTGTAATATTTCTGTCATGAGCTACAAATATTTCAGGATTGTCTTGAATGTGAAATATATCAAAATTAATATTAAAATCTTAAAGAAGAAAAGGGAAAGTCAGGGTTATGTGGAATTTATACTCGTTAAAACTCCTTCGGTTGATTTCCTCGGTGCTTTGCGGAAGTCCACGGGATCTTCTACGGAACTTACAGATTTCAGGGAGAGCTGTTGCCCTCCTCAGCACCCACAGTGTGTTGCAACTAAATTAGAGACCACTTCGTACTTATCGTCCGCCTCGGGCTCGTTTATGGACTACGAAGACCATTCCGCGTGAATCCGAAAACCCTTTCCGTTGCCTTCTACGACAGGTAGGGGGGCTTACTTTTGATTTACATTTCCTATTTTTGGAAGCCCGGACTATACAGGGCTAAGAAAACAGAGGCTTACCATCAGTACTAATTAATGTATTGCATATAACAGTTCTAGCCAAGAACGAATTAAGAATGTGGTATGCAATGAGAGAAGCCCATGTCCAACGGAGTTCATTCCTTGATGATGATCATGAAAGACAATAAATTTAAAGTTTATTATCTGTACTTAAATATAATTGTGGAGTTTTCTTTTAATCGTGTTGCAGTGTGGTATCGATCCGTAGTTTGATGTAATGTGGGGTTTCGGTGTGAGCGGCGGCCGGGCCGGCGCGCGCACCGCTTGGACGTAAGCCCAAGACATTAACATGGTCTCGTCTCCGAGACGTAAATAGCTGCCGGTTGCCAGACGAACCGTCAGGTGGTGGATCTGGATGGTGCAGCTCTCTAACTACTATTGTTCTGCTTCTTTTTAAACTTACGGCGAGGGTAGAAGAGCTAACAAAGGAAACGAAATGTTTTAAGGTAGTTTTGTTGATTGACGGTAAACAACCGAACATTTCGTGTGATGGTAGCGTTACCCTCATTTTGGTTTGCCGATGAACTGTTCGATGTTATCCCGTTTACCCTTTATAAGTTCGGATGAGGCTGGAATACCGTGTGAAGATTTTTTAATCGGTCGGAGTCCGACACTAACCCAACTCCGTCCCTCTATAGGCCTGGGATGTGCGTGTCCGTTAGCATCTTTGTTACACACGAGATCAAAAAAAAAAACCTTCGTTTTGGTACTTTTATTCGTCGAGGCAACGAAATTAGAAATGCGTTCATCTGGTGGTAAGTCACTTGCTCATAACAACGCGGCACTGTTTAAGATTGTATAAAAAGCACCACATTACGCTCGCTTTTAAACGTAAGGTGTCGTCTCGTTGCCCCAGTGATTTCACTAGCATACAGTGATTTTCAAACTGGAACACAGTAATGTTTGCACAAAACTATATAGCGGTAACAATAAGAACTGCGATGGTAACTACCAAGACCGTCTCCGGCAATAGAGTTACTCCGAAGAATTTTTTTAGCCATCAAATTTTTTCTTTAAATGTTGAATTTTTATAATTTTAACTGAATGATAGTAATGTGTATTTATGTAATCATACTGTACCGGATCGCAGTAAGTGAGAGGGGAGCAAGGATTGGCGGCGGGTGCGATGCTCCGAGTCGACTGCCGACCGGTAGAATGTCGTCTATTTGCTTCCAATCGGTATACGTACACCGCTACACACAAGTTCACATAGCAACAGAGTTTCATATACATAAATCGTTGGAATCATAGGAATACAAGAAAGCAATACAGAGCTGTGTAAATATTCTCATCGGCGCTTGACTATTACAGAGGAACGCATCATTTAAAACGTCTAGCTTATTCTCGTTAGGATATACAATAAGGTATTAGTGTTTTTTATATTTACAACAGTTAGTAATATTCCTTTGGCAATATTTATCATGTTCTTAATAATTGAATAAAAAATTTTAGTTGTGTTATCTTATTCCTATTAAATATAGCGGATAGTGTGTGGTCAATTTGTCGCCATACGGTCATACAGTTGGGTGAAGGGAACATACGTCACGGCATTCAAATAGTTCATATATTGATATCATACATGCAGTGTTTTATTTAAATTATCATATTTAACAATATTTAAATATTTTAAGTTTATACAATTGTTGCATATTTTACGCATTAAGTTATTCTACTACTGTGCAAGAACCCTTTGTGGGTTTTGGCCTACTGTAAAATTCTTCTTTATACGTCGCGACGGCCTTCTTCCTCCATCTAGTAATTTTTTCCATTTCTCTAAGGTCTTCTTCTACATCATCTATCCAACGTTTCCTTAGCCTGGGCCTTGGTTTCCTTTATTGAGGCGTCCCTTTAAAGTATATATACATATAATAAGTTTAATTACTTAACTTAATAACTTATAATATCTATGTCAATTGATAAGCAAACAAGGTCTCCGACAATAGTCCGAGGAATAAAAGAGCATATCAAAAAAAAAAAAAAATATATATATGTCAGAGTCGTGATAGCCTAGTGGTTTAAACGCCAGCCTTTGAAAGTGCCGGGTTCGAAACCGGTCTGCACCAATGAATTTTTCAATTTACATGCGGTATAACACCAACTAATATCACGTGATTTAAGATATGTATCAAATCGAGTGGTTATAAACATTAAAAAAAATTTAGTGCTTCTTGTTCCGCTATCTTCCCTTTCTTGGTGTGCGTCCGTGCAAAATTGGAGTGTCGCTATGCCAACTTAATGGCAGACATATGCTATATACATATATCCATTTTTGAGAAAAATGAGCTTTCATGTAATTCATGCTTAATTTAATGTAAATTTTTTATATATAAATAGTCCGTGTTTAATTTCTCAAAAAAATCTCATGTAATGTACAACTTCGGTAAATGAAATTGCATATGATTTGCTTGTATATTTAAATCAACAAATATAGTAACCTTAAATTTTCTCGAAACAAAAGAAAATGGACTTACACCACTTTCAAAATAAACGGTCCATATGTAAGTATCTATTGTATCATCTCCCCCTTTTTCTTCCCACCCCTTCTTCCTTCCCCAAATCCTCTTCCCTCGTCTCTCTCCTCTCCCTTATATATTTTTCAGCTCGCGGAGTCCGGTTCCGCGAGCTCAGGGTCCGATGAAGATTTCGCGACCATAATAGTGGCCGAAAGCATCAACTTCATCCGAAAATAAAGGCCTATGCCCATCAATGGGCGTTATCCAGCTGATAAGCTAATCACTGCTAACAACGTTTTCAATTTACTAATTTTAATTTATTAAGTTTTTAGTTGCGAATGCAACGGGCTATTACTAGTAATTTTTTAATGTAACCCTGCGATCACATGCTGTATATAGTTGTTAAGGACAGCTAAGGAGTGGAACAACTAGCGTCAGTGTTCCCGTACAATTGCGATGTGGGCGTCTTCAAGAGTGAATAGGTATTGACTAGGTTAATGTTTTACCATCATAGATCACATCATCACTTAACACCAGGTGGGATCGTGGTCAAGCATTAACCTGTACCTACGTAAAAAAAAACTAGGTAGATGAGTTACCTAAACGTAAACACAGCATACGTTACGTACGTGAAGGTTAGGAGGGCGGCGGCTGGCTGTAGTATGCTTTCAGCGTGCTCGAGCTATACCAGGTGTACTCAACCTGCGGCTCACACTATCAAAATTGGTCCAACCCATCATATTACATCAAACCATTTTCAATTTCTCACCTATAACCCCATTAAAATTTTTAAAAAAATTTTACCATATTAGTTGTCTTATTTAAACATTTGAAAATACCTAATAAATTATTACTCATGAAATTCAATTATTGGATTTCATGAAATAAAGGTTGAGGACCACTGTACATCGCCTCGCGCCGATAACGAGTACTCAACCGCCGGCGCCGTTCAAATTATCGCTGGACCTTATCAAAGCATATCAACTATATCTCTGTCGCCATACGAATTCGCGTAGTCCCCGAATAGTATTATTGTTTTGATAAAAATAAACATGTGCTCACTTAATGTTATTTATTTTTGATATCCATTCGATTTGATATCATGTGTTAAAGCGCGTGATATTAGTTGTTACACTAACTGCATATAAATTGAGAAGTTCACCAATGCAAGCCGGAATCCCCGGAAACCCGGTACTTGAGCAGTGGAGGGCAGGCGTTCATACAACTAGGCTATCACGGCGTAAACTTAACAAGTGGCCCATACAAAATTGTTAAACTTTGTGCACCCACAACTCGGGAACCCGACCATATACCAACAAAACTCCAACGTCTAATCTCATCTAAGCGAGATCTTTCTGTTTGACGAATGTTCAATCAATAAGGAAATTAATAAGGATGTTATTAATTCATCCCTTCCGACTCTTTGCAAAGGTTTGCTGCAGCAGATGCTGAGAGGTGCTGTCATCTATCGTAAACTGTTTTAACTAAATCCTTTATAATTTCTTGAGTAAATATTTAATGTATATGTTTCTAGATAACTATATAGAGATATTAGTAACTCTTTTATTACGGTAATAATATTTAAGTAAGCTTCTTTATATTTATGTTAAGTTACATGAAAACTTTTAAAGATTTGTTATCGACTATTCTGCTTTGTTAGTACTTTATCATTTCAACTAAAAGTTAATTCATATAAGAACTTAAATAATTAGTTGAAATATTCATAAGATATATGTTAATAGCTTGTTATTTTATATTGTTCTTGTGTTTATAAAGTGTCGAAACATTTTGTATTTGTATTAAATGATAAAAGTAATTTTTATTTAAACGACAACGTTCGTCTGTCCGTCAAAAATTTCCAATCTCGAGGACCACAAGGTGTAGGAGCTGGTGCTGAAATTAACAAACGAAGCTCTGGCTCCCCACCAGGTCGTATTGGGCCAGCGTGGTGGGAGGCGGCTCAAATCTTTCACTCCTCCTATCATATATAGGCTGATGAAGACTATTGTTTGGAAGTAGATGTGTCCGCGATTATACCTAGATGGTTAAAGAGGTCACAAGTAAAATTATCAATAAAAAAATGAGCATACTATCCATTTAACATTTGATT
Organism: Pachliopta kotzebuea; assembly: GCA_018246255.1. Taxonomy (NCBI): domain Eukaryota; kingdom Metazoa; phylum Arthropoda; class Insecta; order Lepidoptera; family Papilionidae; genus Pachliopta; species Pachliopta kotzebuea. The sequence continues at coordinate 335 of DWLS01008031.1, read as the reverse complement.
CGTAGCCTCTATTATTTTACAAGTTTAGGTTCTAGCTTAACTCGCTTAAATTGTGATAGGATAGTTTAATTCATCAGCCGATAGACGACCACCGTTAAACAGGTCTCCAATAGTGGAGGGATTGGTGCCCTCTCATAGGATCAGCAATGTCTGTAATATTGTTGTCTTTCTTTTCTTTTTCTTCCGATATAGCCCATCCTTATTTAGACGACAATGTCCGTATGTCCGTCAACAATTTTCAATCTGTAGAACTACAATGTGTAGGAGCTGGTGCTGAACATTTGTCATACAGACAGATCTAGCTTAGATGAGATCAGAGCAGTTGGAATTTTGTT
>DWLS01008030.1:0-10231 GCA_018246255.1 Pachliopta kotzebuea | reverse complement strand
TCAAATGTCTTGTCATAATTAAATAAATAAATAAATACTACAATACACTTACCTGGACGGTACCTAACAAATTAGTAGGAATGCTGCCTGATGACAGTTAAATATTAAAAACTCATATTGGTTAAGTTTTTATTTATCCATTGTCCAACAATCCCATTATCAAAGTGCTATGCTTAGAAAATTATTAATACCGTTTGTTGGTATGAGAAATTTATCCATTCTTACTCATCCTGGCAGAATGCCCATTTCGTCCTAATATATATCTTGTCATTCCGCTCTATGAAATAAAAACGTATTAGCTAATTAAGCGATTTCCCATTGGCATGAGTTAGGTATGTACATTGTGATAACAAGTTTAGGTAACTCTTATCGTGAACACGTCAGCAAAGTGTCGGAGAGTTCCGCCCTGACGATCGTTATTCTTTGTATTTAAGAATTAGATATACAAACGTATATACACGTACGATTTAAAAACTGCAATCTACGCGACTATCCCAAAATATAGCGTTAACTTCATCAGCGGATAGACGTCTATTGCTGGACATAGGCTTCCTATTACGCCGGCCCAATGCGGGTTGGTAGGAAGCCAGAGCCTCGTTTGTTGATCAGCACGGTGCACCACGAACAGGTGATTTTGACTTAGGTCCTGTGAATTGTTGTGTGAGATCCTTTACACCCGTCCCTTTAATAATAAAGTGATAAACCATTACCCCGAAGTCGAATGTCTTCTAAACTGTAATTTTTGGCGCCGCTATGTAGAATCTACAGTAGATAATTGAGAACTAATTAAAAAAAAGTTTCAAATTAAAATAATTTTTATAATCTCTCTAAGCAAATTATTTTGTTAATCCCAATATTATAACGAGAAAGCGCTGGATCGAAAATTACTTAGGTATATTCGTTACCAGGTAACATATGTTATAAGGACATTGTCCATATTGTTTTAAGATTTGTAGTGTTTGATCACCAAAAAATCACTTAAAGGTATGAGAGCAAAAATATTCAAAAAATTAAATAACTGAGTTATTGTACTTACAGACCACAACATCCCTTTACACCATGTGGCATCGTAATCTAACATTAACCTATTTATTTAAACAAAAATGTTAGCCGGCGTCAATTTCGTTAAATATAAATGACTAATAAGTATTAATCAAAAAAAAAAATGTTTTTTCTGAACTATTCATTAGCCACATATGGGATTGATAGGATTATTAAGAAAAATTCTATGCTGGGATATATCACATTAAAATTAGGTTAAAAATCTGTATAAACACGCAATTCTGACATACAGTAATAATTATATATATGTATGCTATATATATAGCAGTTGCCCGTTACATTTGCAACTAAAAAGTTATATATAAAATTAATAAATTCATAACGTTACCTTAGCTATACATCTATAATGGTTTACATATATAAGTATCTATTGTATTATCTCTCCCCCTTTCTCTTCCAACTTATATCTCTGCCCATCTCTTCATCCCTCCCCAAATCCTCTTCCCTCGGCTTTCTCCTCTCCTTTATATTGTATATATCTTTTTGAGCTCGCGGAGTCCGGATCCGTGAGCTCAGGATTCAATGAAGCTTTCGCGGCCATAGTAGTGGCCGAAGGCATTAACTTCATTCGAAATAATATACATATATGTATTATAATTGGCATACCATTCTGCACTGACGCACGCCAAAAAGTGAAAATATTAGGAGGATATGTATTATTTAAATTACTAATTTATAAATTGTGTATATTTGTGGTTATGTCACTGGTGGTACATCTCTATTGCCGGAGACCGTCAATGCAAGTACCACCGTAGCTTCTGTTTCTACCGGCAAATAGTAATACAAACATTACTGTGTTCCAGTTTGAAGGGTACTGTAAGCTTTTGAAATTACTGAGGTAACGAGACTTAACACCGTAAGTCTCAAGACGGGCGTAATATGGTGCTTTGCATCTTAACTAGTTTCACACTTTTATGGGTAAGCATATCACTTACCCTTACTCGTCTCATCGGCTCATAGAATAAAAAAATGTGGTTGTGGGGTGCCCATGCGGTGCGGTTACCGTCGTAAAGCCGAACCATTCGGTGAAACGATGCGTTCCCTTGACAAAACCGTTAGCAGCTCTTTGAATTAACGAACGAGATATCGCGATCGTTTCCTGTACATTAGGCCGGGCGTGGCGATGTCTCGATTCAACATTAGTCTAATGCATCGTTGAAATTATCTGTAACCCAGTACCTGTATTGTACAAGGTTGCACTGACGGGATACTCAGTTCTGACTATCGGAGTATATACAATTTGTGCCCGAACAAATATGTTAAACTCATGTGCTGTATTTACTTATTGATAAATATCACTGAGCTGTCTAAGCATGAATTCCCCTTATTACGGCCTTATTCGGAAGTTGATCGTGTTAGGTATTCTGTTTAATCTTCACAAAGATACTTATTTATTATCTCATCGAAGGAATTAGTACAGATTTACTAATTAATTCGATGTTACATGTAACTAAATGTGTGTAGTAACCCCAGATATAGCCAAAACAAATCATTACTATAAAAGGAAAGACAGGTTTCTAAAAAATTTTTATCGACTAAACATCGCAAAGGACATACTATTAATTTCTAAGAACCTCATTCTATTAAATATAAATAATAGACCTTATGTTATTATTAATGATCTTTAAACTAATGTATGCCGTGATTTGCTTTAGGTGTACTACGATTTATTTTCGACAAATCCGTAATTTGATAATATGGTATTCATTGCCGTTTATCTAAACAGACGAAAGCAGTAAACATACAAACTACTACAAATGTTTACTTCAAGTATGTTAATATCAAGTAAGTTGTTTAAGAATAACCTTAACATCAGTTCTTGTGTCAACGTAGTAAATTATAATCTAGATTTCGTTGTCAGTTTTAAAATTAAAGAATATTATTATTAACAAGTGGCCTATACAAAATTGTGAAACTTTGTGCAGCCACAACACGACCACATACCAACAAAATTCCAACGGCTCTGGTCTTATCTAAGCGAGATCTCTTTGCGAGATCTGTTTGACAGATTCCAGCACCAGCTCCTACACCTCACGAGATTGAAAATTGTTGACGGACGGACCGATTGTCGATAAATATGAATATTAAAAAATCATCACTGCGAATAATTTATTAGCTCAATAGTAATAATTGCTTAGATTGACCAGTCTATGGTAATAGGCCGTGGATTCCATGGTCCACACGCCCAGCAACAGGTCATCAGCGCTATCATTATAAGAGAATATAGTCTGTGATAAATACTGATACCTTTTTGTTATGGATCATATCCAACTTAATTACAATTTTGGTATTGTCTTGTGTCTCTTAGTGTATCAAAGGGAAATAAATAAAAAATAGGTTCAACATACATATGAAGTTTATTTAAACACTTATTGTTGTTAAAATGCATGATTTCTGTAATAGATCCAAATTAGATTTAAAACTTAAAGCATAGAAGGGAAAGTATTCAAATAGTTCAAATTAATTTGTGTATTTAGTTTTTAATATATTGTCTTAAATTGATGAGTTACAATAGACAACACCAATGGCGAAATTGAACAACTACTATTGGGTTAGTTCCTTTCACAAAAGAACTTATAATATGTGAGTCATGGTGAACCATAAGGAAATCAGCAAGGTTATGAATTAAAACTTTCGCTGGTATTGTTATTGTTTCAACTGGACTCTCGTCCAAAGTGTAAGCAGACAGTCAGGCGGCTTTTACAACTGTAAAATTAATTACGATCGTAAGATTTTATTAATATAGCAATGCAACCTTCTACGTAAATAAGTTTTTATATATTTGCTTAGATGTCGAACCAAAAATGTTGAAGTACTAAATTAAGATTGTAAAGTTATTAACCTCTAAACCATTTAATTGATACTTCTACTTGTGGACGCTGAGCAGGTATCATATCAGTTCTTGTAGATTTCACTGTAGAATTTTGAAAAAGGTTTTATTAAAATTATCAAGGTGAAGTAACATACTAAATGTCACAAAATAATAAGTGCTTGACGGGGACCGGTGTAAACGCCTGATCATAACATCGTAACGCTAGTTAAGATGACATACACAGCACTACTTTGTGCTCGTCACTTTAAAACATATGGTGTAAATCGCGTTACCTCAGTAATTTTATTAGCTACAATCCTTGTTTAAACGACAATGCCCGTCTGTCCGTCAACAATTTTCAATCTCAAGAACAACAAGGGATATAATAAGAGCTGGTGCTGAAATTTGTCATACAGACAGATCTCGCTTAGATAAGATCAGACCCGTTGGAGTTTTGTTGGTATGTGGTCGGGTTCCTGAGTTGTGAGTGCCCAAAGTTTCAGAATTTTGTAATTGTGCCCTTTAAACCGCAACACAGTAATATTTGTACACTATTGTTTGGCAATAGGCGATGCGATCTTCCGAGAAGCACCAGAAACATACCACCAGTATCCATTATAGAAAATAATGTATCATTTTTATTTTACAATAACAAAAACGGAACTGCGTGTATTATTATTGCTAGAGAAGAAGAAATAAACTATATATGTGTTTTTACTAAATTGAAGTAGCGATGGTGTAGCATCCTTAACATAATTTTTAAAGATTTCCCTAATCTCTTTTCTCAGGAACGATAGCAGAATAAATAGTATTTCTCGATAATATATTTAATTTTCAAATTAACCAAAGGTTACCCAAACAATGAACCAAAGAAAATTTAAGTGCCTACTTCACCGATACAGTAGTTACCAATAGGGTGAGCACGTACCGCGATATATTTGTATCGTTAGTTGTATAAGAAATAAATTGACGGCAAGTGGTCGGTCGGGTTACGTCTGACAGGACCAGTTTATTGTTCAGAAACGTACTTAGGCATGCGACTTTCACCATTGGTCGCCGGTACGTCCATTATTGCGAACCGCGGCGTCACACGGAACATTGTTGACCGGTCGCGAATTGAGGAGACCCTTCTTCATCTCCAACACAAATTATAAATAGTCCATAGTAACACTGAATAACCAATTTTTAATCTCTTTACTATTCTAATTTCGGATTACTCATCGTAACTTGTTTATATAGTAAACATAATCCCCCTGTCTTACTGGAAGTCGTGTCTTCAAGCTTCCGTACTGACCCGCCAACCAGCTGCCTCCATGCCCTTTCTCAGTATATCTCCAGTAAGCTATGTGATTTTTTAAACTGTTGTAGTTCCTTCAGCTCTTCATCATTTGGTTGGAGATACGTATTTATGTACGCACAATGAAAGTGTACTTAACTGTCACTGTGTTTGAAGTAGTCAGTCATATATAGAAAATAATACAAGTAATAACAGGGTATATACATTGTTTGGAAGATGCTTTGTTGTTTTGACGTTATCATGGACAGGCGTAATACTTACTATCAGGTGAAAGTCTCGCTCCACTCGTTAAGCCGAAAAAAAAAATTACGTCTTATTATCAATAGATTATAAGAAAACGAATAATAAAAACTATAAATGAATTCATATATTAATCATAATAAATATTTCCTTATCCCATGTTAATAGCCTTGCTTTTCCATGTATGGATTACCATTGTTAACTGAGCTCGTTAATTGCAAAAACTATTTTTTTGTTGGACGAAGCGACGAGCCAAGCAAAGCGTTCACCTGATAGTAAGTGATGCGCTTGCCCATAACTACGTGATGCTAGTAAAGATCGTATACACAGCATCACATTGCGTTCGCTCCCTTGATACATAAGGTGTTTAGTCTTATTACCTCAGTAATTTTACTACCATACAACTACCTTCGAACCGTAACACAGTAATGTTCAATTACTATTCGGCGGTAGAAATAGGAGCTACGGTGATACCTGCCTAGACGGTCTCCGGCAACGAAGACCTACCACCAGTGAACTATACAGTATCTTTTTAATGTATTAACGCTAATATATAGTTTAAGCGTAAAAGTAAAAACATTAATATTAAAAATTTTACTTACAATATTACCTCGTTAAGGTCACATAACTAAGTCGCATTATCTACCCATAAATGAAAAGGTTTTACTTTTGACTTAAGAGTAGTATTTCAGTTTTTAACACTCTCGCCCAATTTATTATGAGATTGATTTCTAAACTTAGTCTTACCTAAGAGATATAGTCTATAGATAATTAATAAGACGAAGAAGTCAAGCATGTTATTGGCAAAACAAAATATGTGGAAATCTAATATAGGCAGGTAAAATATGGTTTAACATTAGATGTATCCACGATGTAATAATAAATACCTACATACGAATAATGATGGTTCATTATTTACGTTACCTTTTAGGCGACATCTTATCTCATTATTGATGTTCTTTTTAATCTTTTCGTTGGTTATGTTATGTCAGTTTTGTGGAAAAAAGGTATAAATGTAGTTGTAAAAAGGTTTCTACCAAATGTTTGCTTTTGATCAACTCGGTACGGTTAATGATCAAAGCGAAAAATGTAATGTTTATTTAGTTTTTATACTAATGTAATATGTGTTTATAGTTTCGATATTTCGCAAAATAATAAACGAAGTGTGAAATTATTTGGTATTAACTAGTGTGATGAAAATTGTCCCAAAAATTATTTATTACTGTCTATAGTTAGGAATTGGTTATGATCGTGATTACCTTTAACTTGTGTCAAAAGAAGATTGAGAAAAAAAGTTAAGCCAAATTTTGTATTTTTTAATTTCATATAAATATGATAAATAAATCAGAAAACTACATATTAAAAAAAACCATAAAGACCTTTATGTTTAATCATATCGTATGTCACGAAACACCGCTGGATGCAGACAGCGCCGTACCGATTGGAGAGATCGTAGGAACAGGTGTATATCCAGCAGTGGATGTTTATCGGCTGATAATTTTCTTAAGAACCGGATTTATCACATTAAAAATTATTAAAGTACTAATACTATATACTACTTGCTACAATGTTTTTTAAAAAAGCGCGCTTCAATAACACTTCATCCGCTCACGCTGTACTTGACCACGTCTGTCACTTATTCCTGAGTATTCCGGATTTAGATTATCATAGGTGTCCCATACTTCTAAAACTTTGGTTAAAGTTATGTTTTACTACTATCAGTAATTTTTATAGACAATAATTTCAAGTCGGTAGATCACAAAAATTTTAAAATGCCTTGTGGGCGGCATGATGATAATCGTTTGCAAGTAATAAAAGTAGACTAAAGAAAAACAAGTGACCCATACAAAATTCTGAATCTTTGGGCACCCACAACTCGGGAACCCGACCACATACCAACAAAATTCCTACGGCTCTGGTCTTATCTGAGCGAGATCTGCCTGTTTGCCAAACTTTAGCCTCCTACCCCTTTTAGTTCTCGAGATTGAAAATTGTTGATGGTCAGACGGACGGACGGACATTGTCGTTTAAATAAGGATATTTAATACAAAACTAATTAATATTTATCAACATAAATTTAATTGATACAATATTGAATGTAAATATTCGACATGCGGTTTGCGGCTCGAACGAGTGTTTGATTTCTTTGTGCCTTTTTAACAGGTTATAATTTAATTTCACCGCATTTTCAGCTGCCGACTTGTATTGTAAATGACCACAAAATAAATGAATTTATTATAACACCTGTTTGCTATTTAACACGATCATGAAAATGAAGAATTGTGACGTACGCTGATGTAGTATCCCAAGGGTACAGAGAGGCAGTTGCGTTGCGGTAAACTTTATTATGGTCTCTTTAAGATTGGCCAATTTTTTTTTGTTTATTAAACATACAACAACCAACTACATACTTAATAAATATGTAATCGATACATATTTATTTTAATCTTTTAACAGTAGTATTGATGTAGCTAAATCCATTACACATATTTCGTCGAAAGTCGCCGGATACATGAAGCGTAAGACCAATAAGTGCGAAGATCTGTGATGAAAACCTTTGTCCATATATGGACTGATGATGATGATGTACCCATACACAGCATTTTTAAATTTACATTAATTTTTGTTAGTTTTTATAAGTACAAGAATTTAATAATACACATGCACAAAAGTGCTAAAGTAGCGTTCCTTGCTAAGAAGTATATCCAGCAATGGACTGCCGTGGGCTGATATTGATTACATTAATTTCAGTTTCCTTTATATGTACACAAAAACCATTTTAAAACAATAAAGGTTAATCTTTTTCATGTTCTACAGATTAAACTTGTACTAGTATATACGAAAAAGTTATCGAAACTTTTGTATATGTTTTCTTATATTTTTTATCACTAGTACAATTTATACAAAAACGTGTATTAGTGTTAAAAAAAGCTTTCGTTAGATGATGTAACTACATGAGTCGAATATATTACGACTATATTATTATTTTTATTTGCCGAAATGATCTACACGTTATTAGGAGTACCAGTTGATGGTAAGTGCTTGCCTATAACATGGCGATAATATGGTATTCACATCACCACGTGATGCTATCGCGTAACACTGGACTTTTTTCTATTAACTCTCCATATGTTCAAACTAAATAGAAACGAATTTACTTCATTAATGATAAAAAAAACTATTAAATTCGGATATAAATTATATAATAAGCGAGTACCTTATAATTGTGATTATATATATTGCCTATTAACAAGACACTAAAATAAACTGTTACATCGTGACTCACTGTATGTAACCTCGGTTATATTCACACTTCCAAATTAAAATCAACGTTTAATACTTCGCTAAGTACACCGGATTTTTTTTTATTCCCAAGCTGCAACTTAGCTCTATCATAGAAATTTCTAAACTCTTCATACCTACATTTACCTATTTAGTAATCTTTTTGTTCTTTTATACGTATAATTTGCATTCTATTTGTTAAATGTTAATCTTAAAAGTCTGTTATGACTTTTTATGTTTGCCTTCATCTATCATAACGATGGTAAGAAATTCGTTTAAAATAATTACACTTTTTGATAATTACACGTTTAATTATTTTAATCTTCACGAATGTAATTTGTTTAAAATAAATGATTCTCATATAAGTAATTTTTTAAAACTCAACTTTTGTGTTTTCTAGTTCGGATTGTGGGATTGATAAACTTTCATCAAACAGCAATTTTTCATGGACTTCAGTTTTCAATAAGACTTGGCATATCAGTGTTGTTCACCTTCGAGGAATGTAGAGTTTACAAAAGAATATTAATAACGACACAACGAATTGTTAATGGTTAGAGTATTAAGATTTTGTGTACTGTTTAAAAATGTATTTGGATTCAGCTTTCGGTTTATCCATAGACAAAAAAGATTTTAAAAATAGAGAAAAAACCGTAGTGTTTCTATAATCGCTTTTAAAGCAGTAGTGCATTTTAAATCGGTTTTATGCTTTACCATAAAGTATTCTATATATATTTGTTAGTTATCTATCTAAAAGTGAAAGATCAAAAATATGTTATATTGAATTTGATGAAATTTTTTATTTAGCTTTATTATTTCCAGAGTGATTTCGTAGTTATTATTAAGAAATCGGGGTTAAGATTTTCCTGTGGAATAGCAATCACTCACCGCCCTCCTGTGACGTGTCCGATCTAAATTTACATTACACTTAGTTATTGACGTGATCCAAAAATACCTTCGGTCTTGGCAAAACTGAACGGGCGTTAACATCGCTATCAGCCGCATAATGCCCAAAACTTACACGTACGTACCCAACGGCGGGTTTAACTTTACATACGTAGTTTATGTGGCTCACATCTGCATAGATCCATGCGCCGCGCTTCGTATCTCTATATGTGCGTGGTGTGTATATGTCCTCGGCTGCATTGTACACCACTCGCGTATACACAAGTATGTTGTTCTTACAGTCGCTAGGTCGCCGAGCGTCGCTACTCTATATTTTACGAGTCCGTATAGCAGCAGCGCGAGCTTAACAATCCGTGGATCTGTAGGTAGTTTTTTTTTTTAATCTGTCATTTCACCGCTTCTATGCGCCTTGATTAAAAATTATAACTTTTGTTACTTAGGTTTTAATTACGTTAAAAGTATTTTTTTTTTCTCTCTCTCTTGTAACACGCTGCGTTTTGAAATATTACTTTTTACATTCATAACGCGAAAGTTCGTCCACCTAGATCAGAGTTTCCGAAACTTTTTTGTGTCGTAGACCCCTTGCCATGTTTTTCCGTGTTGGGTAGACCCCCTACTTACCTGATATTGATTTC
>DWLS01008029.1:0-10233 GCA_018246255.1 Pachliopta kotzebuea | reverse complement strand
CTTAATTTCTCTCACGAAAAGCTGTTAGGTGTAGTAAGCATTGATAATTGATTTATTAGACAAATTACTAAGTTGAAAAAACTTACTACATCTCACGTCTGCGGTGCGTAGAAAATCAATGTTGTGAAACCGATGTTTGACAATTATTTCTGTACCATATCATTTTCGTCTAATTATTACATAATTTTTTTTTCCATTAAGGAGACGAGCAAAGTTTAGGTTCACCTGATGGTGAGTGATACACTTGCCCATAACAACGGGCGCTAGTTAAGATGGTACACACAGTGCTACATTGCGCTTGTCGCCTTTAGAGGTAAGGTGTTAAGTCTCGTTACTCAACTAATTTCACTAGATCACAGCGCCCTAAAAACTGAAACAGTAATTTTTGCACATTACTGTTTGGCGGAAGAAACAGGAACTGGGGTGGTCCCTACCTAGATCATCTCCGGCGGCATGGACCTACCACCTAGTGGTGACATGAGCGCTACTTACAGCTCCTACACTGACAGCCAGAAAATAGAAATTCTTTTGTGGTTGTAGAAAATAAAAATTAGAGCTTAGGTAGTCAAGCAGACTTGAAACAACACTTTAGAAGTTTCACCACTAATGTTTTTTTTTTTTTTGGAATTAATCTAACCTTTGTGGTAAAAAGTTTTGATTCTTTTATATACTTTATTTGCAAATATACTTTAATTGAATCTTCGTACAAAACATTATTATAATTTATGAAAGAAAACCTCGTTGTATGTAAATTATCGTTAAAAAACAAATGCAATAATGTTAATGGAAAAATATGGTAAGGCATAATAAATTCGACAAAAACGTTGTATTTTAATTGAAGATTTGTTTTCACAATATGATACTCATTACTGTGACCTATAATATAATTTAATAAAATATTTTGTGTTATTTTAATTTGTCAGACAGGGTTGGAGTTTACAGCTGGAAATACAAATCTGGTAAAGCTTTGTTGTATGATTAACGGGAATTTACTGAAGTTGTATAGTTATTAGTAACTATAAGCAACATTCGAAGCATGGAGTAAAAATAATAATATAATAAAATTAACGAATCCTCAACAAAACATTGAATTTTTACAAAAAATCGATCAGAACTGTATTGGCCTGATTGTAAATAAAACACCATATAATTGTGATAGTTTCCCTTTGTTGTTTTGTCACACACATGACAAAGTGCTGTTTCATTATCTTAGTAATTAGCTCAATGAGTTCAAATTCGCGAGCCCTGGAATCGACGAAGCTGTACACCGCACAATAGTGGCCAAGTGCGTTAACTTCAATCAAACACCAAAAAAAAACGCCTTGGTAATTTATTTAATTATAGTGCTTTGTTTTTGCTAACGTGACCATGTAATTTATAACACTTAAGAATACATTCACTACTTAAGAATACATATATACATTTTTGGATAATGTCAAAAACTTGCACTGGTTAAACGCCTGTTAAAAAAGTAAAGGCAATTAATATTTTTGGCGGTTCCATTTTATGTGTTATTACGCATTTGTTAACGCATACATTTTTGTACCGGAATTAAATGATTATTTTGATTACATTTGTTTTAAGTCTACGTAAAAACTAAGATAAAAAAAATAACACAAATAATAATAAAATTGTGAAGTTTAAGTTTACAGAAAACACTTTAAATTCAAAACGTACTTGATTTTATTGATACTTAACAAGTTTTGATTATCTTATATATAAAATAAAAGTTCTGTTATAGAAAATGGTTTCTAAATTAATTACATACTTTTTTAATGCTAACTGTTATGTATGTAAATTGTTCATAATACAGTACAGAATGTCGAATAGTAAAATACCGTTTTTGCGCTGTTCTTTGTGGGCTGAATATACAATTTTAGTAATGATAGATTATTATATAATTCATATTTATCCCAATAATGATTTTTTTTTCCCTATGTACAAGATCTCAAGTAATATCTCAAAAAAATTTTACCCAAAAAAGTACTGGAATACAAACTTGTCTCAAATTGTAGCTCAAAGACGTTTAGCGTTAAGGAATTTTAGACGAAATCCTACTCCACAAAATTTAAATACCTTAAAAGAAAAGATAAAGGAACCAAGAAGATGATTTTAGAGAGAGAGACAGTTATGGAATCCCTTAATATAAATAAATTTAATGTTAGCCCTTATCACAGTATTCTGTCTTCTCTGTGCTCAGAGAAGGCTAGAGCACTGTTTATTTCTTTTTCTAAAATAATATTAAATAATGGGTGTACTGATAATTTGTAGATGTAATCGTATTATGGTATGAAGGAACTGACATGATTTTTTATTAAAAGTTCCAAATAAATAAAGAGAAAAAAAAAAAAATGATTTTTTCTTAATTATATGCCAACTTAAAATTTTAAATATTTATCCATTGTTTTCAATTCCTAGCTGCGACATAATTTTAAAGCGCTCTATTTTTTTTAATAGAATTTTACAAAATATTTTTACTCCCCCCTAGGAAGCCCTGCGTAGATGCGACCGGCGCGGGCGGGGTCGCGGATGGCTTTCTGTTCCAGAGACCCCGCCGTACAGCGATTGTGGAGGTATTAGTCGGTGCAAGTCCGCCATGACCTGTCTTTACCCCGCTAAGGCAGGTATGCGTAGACATTTCCTCCACGTTAAACAAAAAAATAAAACTTCGAAACTGCTCAGGGTCTCCCTGCTTGACAAAGGAAGCTCTGGCTCCCCATTGGGCCGGCCCAAATTCACCCACTATTAGATAGAGGTTTAAGTCCAGCAATAGACGTTTATTGGCGGATGATGAAGATTTCGTTAATCATTTTAATTAATATTTTTTCTATATTCATCAACTTGAAACAGTTCTTTTAAATTATATGTTTTAACAGAGATGGACTTGATATATATGAATATTTAAGGATCTACCTCAAGTGCGGGTTTTTCTACGAACTAGCTTGTAGTATCCGTAAGTGATTTAGTCAATAAGTTTCCTTGCAGAAATGGAAGGAGAGAATGTCGCTGACGAAGTGTTTCATTTAAATTCAATACAGATTTTGATTCAAATCAAAGTTTCTTAGAACTGCCGCATCACTTTTATTCTTATCGTAAAGGATATTTAAAATCATGGTGTAACTTGGCTTAGAATATTTTATTTACCTGTAAAGCTAAAAATAAATTTGGGCGCATCGCATCTACCACATGACTAAGTAGTCTTATCCTGAGTAGACAAATCCTGAGTTTTAAATTCTATTTATAACTATATTTTTATTTAATATTTGCTGACATCGTGCAGATGATGTCATTCAATATATATTTCATCTTTTTATACCTACTTGTAAATGTTTAGTACATAACATCTATTGTCACGATAATTGGGTGAAAATATGAAGAATTAGATATCCCTTAGCTTTATAAGATAACTTGTATATAAAACAATCTTCTTGAAAACGTAACGACATAAAAATTTGCATTCCTGTTTACAAAAAATAAAAATTCAAACAACTTAAACATTATGAATTATATATAACTAGCGTAAGAAATGGGTCCACTGTTTCTGAAATTCCTTTAACATACAAATAATTATATATAAGAAAAATAAGTGCTATAGTAATATAGAATATAAATAGTGTTATTATTACAGATAAAATAAAATTTTTATTTCTTTCTTTTAAACGTGTATTGATAAAAAGGTCTATATATTATTTGATGAGCAGTAAGTTACTAATACACAGATCATAAAACATTTTTTTATCATTATTAAAAACAAAGACTAAAGTAATAGTGAATTATTGATAAACAAAATGAAATGATCGCGGTATATGGGTTTAATGTACTCTTTATAACAGAGAGACGTTATTGTACTAACTAAATACATTACAGCTGATAATTTTTTTTATTGTTCTTCAATAGGTCCACAGGTCATCTTATCCAATAAGCGCACCGTTATAAACAAAAATATCCATGATTACATGAAGAAATAGTCTATAAATAATGTATTATGCATCTGGACGAAGTTGTTTTAAAAGTTTACACAGTAGAAAAACTTTATTAGACCTTCAAGGCACGGGCTACAAAAAACGTGCATAACGTTGATTCGGTAAAGAATCCTTTTAATAGAGGACTATAAAAACGCATCTAACCGAAATACACACATCATTTGACTCCTTGATTTGGGCAAGTAGCATTAGGTAATATATTATTTATATTTTTAAACGTTTATAATAGTATTGCCATTATCAAAAATTTTTATGACTGCAAAAATTTCAAGAAATGCCTTTTATTTTTCGATTTTTTCAGATTAGTAAAGCAATTTAAATTTATCCATTAACCCCATGCAAATATTTCAATTAATATAATTATCCAGTACGTAGATACTATTATATAATCAATAATTCTATCCAGAATGATTATTAGTTAAAAATATTTATTATTGATATTTACTTATATTGTTTTGTAACATATTTTAAATTATGCTAGTTGGATGTTATATTTGCAATAACCTTTATTATTTAATGATAGCGTATTTACTGTAATAATAACTCAACGTAACGATTGCCATCAAAATTAACCGTTAGACATCCTCCGCTGCCTAAAGGCCTTTCCCAAATTTGAACATGAAATGAGCGACAAGTATACTTTATCTATAGTAATATTGTTTTATCGACAAAGCAATACTGAAGTTTATATTTGAGATGGTATAAATTTTTTTATAACACAAATTGAAGTCTTTTATAACACAAAGGGAAATTCAAAGTAATCGCAGATCTGACATCACGGAAAACTGTTCAAATTTAACAATTTTGTGCTATATTTTTGTTTATTTTATTAATTCTTTATCAAAATATTATAAAATATTAATATTAGATAAAATTTAGAACTATTATATGAAGTCACTGGGAAGCTATGAGCTGATTCGCTATCTAATTTTTAATCTCCAATATTTACAGAAATTATTAGATAAATCTACTATCGAATTATTAACATAAAAAAAGGAAACCTATTTCAAAATAATTCTTTAATTTTCAGAAAAACCCTTCTTGAAATGAAGACCTTTATAGTTCTTGCTGTCTTATGTTTGGCACTTGTATCCTTTGGATACAATGTAGAACATGATGACATAGACATTGGAGCTATTATATCCAATAAAGAATCCTTGCTATCATTTGTCGAATGCTTTACCGACAAGAAACCGTGTAACAAGATGACACAAGATTTTAAAAGTTAGTAAAACTACGTATTTTCTCTACCTTTCTTTTTTATAACATTAAGAGCTGAATTAGCTATCAGGTTTAGAGTTTAGTCTGAACATTAGAGTACACTTATAATTACTTCTGTATTTACTTGTTGTGTGTGTACACAACAACTGGTTTTTTCGCTTTGATTTAAGTCTAGACATCAACATTTATCACAATTTGGTCACTTGAAAATGTTTATTAACACAATGCAGTTTATCCATGAATTTGTTTTATCTAAATCCTGATGAAGTATTAATAGCAAAGGAAATTTCTCGATTAGACTTGCTATATTCTACTCTCGTAAAAATTATGTCTCTCTAACAGTAAGCCGGAGTATTATGAGCATGCGTGCAGGTATATAGTAACCATATTCAACTTTAATATTTCTTGACACCTCGTCAAATATTTATCAAGTTTTGGTCCAGTACAGATAAAAAAACTATTGCCTGTTCCTGTGTAGAATGCTTTATTTTTAATAGTTATGAATAATATTGTTTTGTTTTCTAGATAAACTGCCTGAAGTTATTCATGAGGCGTGCGCTAAGTGCAATCCTACACAGAAACGAAAGTTGAAACAATTTCTCAATGGTCTGAACGAGCAACTCCCCGGAGAGTACATCGAATTCAAAAAGAAATTCGACACTGAGGGCAAATTGTTCGCCGCCCTTGATGTTTCTCTAGCTGACCCTTAGAGCAATTTTTGAATAAGAACCATGAATAAATTTTTGCTATTAATAAAAGTTTCTTAATTTATTTACTTGCATTTGCCTACAATACACGTTTAGGGATTAGGTTACAGACCTCAAGGATGGTGATTATTGAATACACATCAGGGCAACGTTTTCAAAATTATGTACCTATATTAATATTTATTATAGTCTTTATCTATGCTGAATGTACGTGTTAATAAAGTGAGGATAACATTTTTTAGTTATAAAAATTGTGGTAATGCTTGTTGACAGGCGCCGATACCCTGTTTACAGTTTTATATAAAAAATAAAATAAATATCATTTGGTGTAGATATTTTCGTAAAAGAATTATCTTTCTTATAATACAATGATGGGTTAGGTTAGATTAGTAAGTATGCAGGCTGTTTGTATATATAAGAGAGCGCGACGTGGCATGTTGTTACTATGTAAACAACCTTCTCTGAATACACATTTCAAAAAGGATTGGCCTTGGCCGTTTAACTGGTTTGCAAGTTTCAAGTAAGTTAAATAATTACAAGTCTGTTAAGTTAATTATATTTCATTTTGCAAACAAATCAAGGTATTGCTAACAAGTGTCTAATATATATTTTTGTGGCAAATAAGACCCCAAAGAGTGAGTTTACTTAAAAATTTTTAACACGTTTTGTTTGGAAGCGTCTAGAATCCTTTCAAGAGTGTGATATGTGCAAATGTTAAACAAAAAACTTATAAAAGCTATAAATAAAAACTTGGCATTGCTAGATGTCGATCAATAAAAAGATAATTTTGTAAGTCATTTTTTCATTATCAAATATTGTTACATAATTACCTCGTTAAAAAATCTTTTAAATGTTATTCTAATACATAACCTCAATTTCTTGTTATGTTAAATCACAATGATGCCAGAGTTGGAGAAGTTTACCTGAAATGGTTCAGCTCTTATATGATGATAGTTGAAAATCAATAATGCTATTATAGCAACAGATGTATGAGGATAATAGCTTTAAAATTACTTTATTACCATCCAAACCACACCAGACATGCCCCAGAGTCAAATATAAAATAAGTCTATGTAGTTATAAATCTATGTAAAGACGCTTTCATGTAAGCGTTGCTAGTGTGATAAATATCATTATTTACTAAATAATAACATTAGGTGACATGGGATATCAAATTTGATAAGTGTTTGTAAACATCGAAAGGTTTGCTTTTAATAACATTTAATGATAATGATTGTTATTAATTTCACTGTTGATTAGAGGTTGACTATTTATGTTAACTTCATTGTAACGGAGGAGGTCTCTCAACTTGGTTTTGTGGTCATTTAGTTTATTTTATTTAAGGTAGACGATTTATATTTGTGAAAATGAAGTTGGTTGTATTGTTGCCGATATTGATCGGACTCGCTGCCGCTGAAACTTACACTACAGAGAACGATAACATTGATATTGAAGCAGTCGTTAGTAACATCAACACATTGAAATCATTCCTTGATTGTTTTAATGATAAAAAACCGTGTGATGAAGTGCAGGCAGATTTTAAAAGTAAGTTTCATTTCTTGTAATTGTTTAAAACTTTTTTTAGGATAAATGAGCAGGAATGATGCTGTTATTAACAATCTTTATAGGGACCTAAAAGATAATTACATTATAAATTTAAAAGTAATAAAGCTTAATTTCATATACATATGTAAAAATAGAGTTTTTGTTTTCATTTATAAAAACACTCGCAGAGGCTGCTGATTAATCTAAATGTCTATAAAAAAATCTTGAATATATTTTAATGTTAAGCACACATATATAAATAATTACAAGCACGAATTTGTCGTGACTATTATTACAATATTGAAAACAGTACCAATTTAAAGATAAAGGTAAATTATTACTATTTATATGTACAAAGATATAACCGTAGCGCCTTGTTCTATCGCCATTCCGTAATGTGTAAATATTGCTGTGTTTAAGTTGAAAGGAAACCATAGTGATATCACTGGTTATATTTCTCAAGCAATCAGACTAAACTTATATCTTAAAATAATTTGTAGCGTATGTTGTCGCGTAAACTACCTGACTGTACTTCATTATGGGCAAGTGGATCAAGGTGAACGTCTTATACGTTTTGATGCTTTTTCGTCAGAAAAAAAAAGGAAATCATGCGTTTAGTTTTTTTAATTTTTTAAGTAAATCACACATAAACATAATTTAGTTAATATGTTTTTACATAAACGCAATAAAATTATCTTTTCTGTTGATTTCAATATCTATCAGAAATTATTTATGGTGACAAAATTGCAGAGGACTTGCCGGAGGCATTTGAACAAGCATGTGCGAAATGCACTGCAGCACAGAAACATATCTTCGGAAAATTTTTAGAAGGTGCTGAACAAAAGCTGCCTGAAGATTTGAACATTCTTAAGAAGAAATTAGACCCCGAGTCCAAATACTACGCTGCTCTCCAAGCCGCCGTTGCTAATGTCTAAATATATTAAGTACGACTGAAAATCTACTATTATATAACATAAATAATAAAAGTCATGGTTTGTTTCATATTACTACTAAAATCCTTTCAAAATAAGAGAATCTGTACTTCGACCTACGAAATAAAGGTCTTTTTAAAATTACTTCCTTATATAACTACGAAGTTCATGTTAACGACGAACTTCGTAGAATTTCTGAGTTAAATATTGAAGCAACATTTTTCTTTGTTTTTGGGTAAAAATAAAAATATCAGATACTTTCCACCGTCATTCTGTTAATTAATATTTCACTAAGTTTTAGCTGTGTAACTAATAGAAACAACTAAATCATATTTCGCATCAAAGACAAAAATTCTCCGGTAATAATCAGCGCAGTTTTAACCAAAACAATATTAAATGTTACACTTATATAATTTTATTATAGGATGAGCTAGGCAATATATGCATGTAAATTAATCTAAAAAAAAATATTTATTATGTATAGCAGGAAGTTATTTAATTTGATAAGACAATATATAATTAGGTCTTGGCGATGTAAACTGATTTTACTTATCAACGATAAATGAATATAGTTGATAATTCTTCATTTCTCTTGTGTTTGTATATTATAATAGTCGTCTAACACTAATAATTGTTTCTTCTATGTTCATGAAAGAATACACATATGTACAAATTGTTAAGTTAAATATTCTTAAAAAATATTGTTAACTTCTACTTTCAATATTCTACCTAAAGATGACAGAAATGAAACATTGAATGTTCTCCTTTCATTAGTTTTTATATCAATAGATAATTTTCTTTAAAAAGCATTTGTTTTGATATTGCATTAAGCTATTAGTAATCACATTACTCATCATCCTTGTTGCGTTTATGAATTCTTTTATAGCCAACAAGTAATAAATTCTTTGTGCCTAGTAAATTAAGTTAAATAGTAATCATTAATTTAATTGTCGTGAACATTACCAAAAGAGATTTTATATAATAATATCCACACTGCAATGAAACGAAGTTATGACGCACCATCGTTATTATTCACAGCACAGTCTTCGTAATAATTATGAAAAACAAGTAATAAAGCGTGTGCGAGAATCATGCAATTTAATTAGCAGATTTTTTTTATTAACTTGATTTGGAATATTAGTGGTTGTAGGGACAATAATGCAGATCGAAGTAAGCATTCTCGAAGTGAACTGGCGATCTGATGATGTTAGTTAAAAGTAGATAAATGTAGATAGCACTGAACTGATGGCTGTAGAGATTTTTGGTCGAAAAATTGTGCCTCATAAAAAATTCTCTCTGGTAAATACAAAAACGAGTTACATGTTGATAAGTATTTTTTTAGCATCTAAAATATGACAAAAACGGAAAACTATATTACACAATTATTTACGTAAAAAAAAAACATTTTTTTATCATTTTAGTAATTTTTAAATAAATAACATACTCAGTGCAATAACGACCGCATAACCTAGTCTAAATCGTGTATGTCATAAAAGGAAACTATGACGAAATGTAAAAAACTTTCATTTATCTTTTTTGGGTTTTGAGAGCGCAATAACCGCAAATATTACTAAAGTCATGAATATAGTCTATTGCATGCGAAATTATTTCATCGTGTAGTTATATTTTTGTAATTGCTTCACATATAAAACAGTTCAAATCTCTTCATCTGTAACACAACCTCAACAATTTCTCACCATGATTTTCACTGGTACATCTCTTTCAATTTGGCAAAAAGTTTCTCTCATCGCTTTATCATAAAAATATTAATACAAATACAAATATACTTTATTGTGCACTATGACAGAGTTACAAAAAAAGAAAGTACATAAGGATTTTCACAAA